>OMLP01031096.1:3437-24615 GCA_900302685.1 Spondyliosoma cantharus
GAGCCGCAGCTCAGCCGGAAGGAGCCGGAGAAGCCGCATCTGCACCGCCGCAGCAGCAACAACCCCCGCTGCCATTTTAGACACCGAGGTGGAGCTTCACGAGACACTGGTGCGCGCGAGCTCCTCCGCGGATCGGAGCGGCACGCGCGCCCACATCACCGTCTCCTTTACACTCATCTGCCCTGTGTGTGATCACCGCTGTATTGATCTGCGTGTGTGTCGTGGTTGGCGGTTTATTTGCAGCATGGCGCACAACATGGATCCCGACGTACCTTCTCCATTTTACCTTCAGGGCGCAAAACCAGTTTGGTTCAGCCACTGGTGTGACACGCAGCGGGCTGCCCTCGTGTCCTGGATGTGCTTCAGGGCGGCTAAATGTGCTGCAAGGAAAGGAAACCTGACACTTTCTCTCACGTGACGGAGACAGATAACTTTATCCCCATCCCCAGTTTTAACCAACACCCTTTTTTTAAACAAAGGGTGGTTGCACACATCAGTGGAAGGGGGGGAATTCACAAAAGTGCAAATGCACGAGGATAAATTGTTTGCAAATAAAAACACATCAAGGGGGTTTTCACACTTTCCTTAGCCCAGGGACCTCATTTGACCCTGGGCTAAGATAAGAGGGCTAACTCCTATTTTAGCTAAAGTTTTGCTGGCCTTCTCAGGAGCCAGGTTATCCCCTAAAAAAAAAAAAAAACTCAGCACGGGCCTGAAATAAACAGACACAAAACATGGTAGTGAAAGTGCAGGTCAACCCTGGGTTAACAATGTGTGAGAGAAAAGGGGCTAAATATCCAAGGGTCAACTCTTGGCATAGGGCGAAGGACAGCTGAGGACTAAGAACGCCTTTAAAAAAAAGGTAGCAGAATCACCTTCCAAGAATTAACTAATCTCTTTAATTTTACTGGTTGCACAAATACAATGGCAACACATGTGATTGAATCGTAGACGTCCAAAGTAACAAAAAGGGAAAAAAACAATGTTTAAAGCCCAGATACAGTATACTGGTAACCTACAGGTATAAACTGGATTTGGCAGATTACTTGCACTTACATCTGCAGGATAGGGTGAAAAAATTATGGGCGTCTCTGCAGCGCTACATTATAATCCTATTTGCCACATTTTACTTTGCATCTTTCACTTAGGATTACAATTCGATTAACTGTGCATCCCTGCTGTAAAGGAAAAGGCGTCTCAAAAAGAACAAGCATCAAAACACAATCAGACAAAAGAAGTCCTCCCCGTGCTCCTCCAGCTTTATTGATAGTTTAAAATTACATTTCTATTTTCTAGGACTTCAGTTGCACTTTCCTTCCGACTTAAAAACTGAGTACAAGCAAATGGTATTTATACAGTAGTCTACTAAGTGATATTGTACAAAAATAACATTTTGATTTCTGTGAAAACATTTTTTCATTCCCAAATAACTCCTAATTCTGCTGTTCTGACAACTGTTCATGATGTTAAATTTTTGCCAAGGTAAGAAAAAAAAAATTCCAAAGCCATTTTAAAAAGGAAAAGTCTACCTTGGACTACCAAGTGATATTTAAATTGTAAACAGATTTCTATAAAAGAACGTGTTTCTTTTATACCTCCAAAAATTTTTATATCTTAGCAATATAACATGTAGTTTGTTATTGCCCGCTTAGCTGCTTGCAGGGCTGAAATGCATCATGTTATGATCTGTTTCCATGTCTCACTCTCTTGGACAACTCATATCCCACTAAAACAAACCAAAATAACCATACATGGAAGTTCAGTTTCCATTTACTCCCTTCTTCTATCTCATTTTACTGAGGCTCTCTTCCACAAGCTCAGAGGTCCTATAGATTCCCGTATGTTTCGTCCCATTTATTCATCTCTGATCACCAGTGGCTTGGAAAGGGGGGCTCTTTAACAAAGCATTATACATAAACACCGCTACCAAACTAAAACTTTTTGTATTGAATGCAGAAAGATATTTTTTTTCACCCCTTTCATTGTATAACATGTCAAGAGGCTCACTGGCCTGGGACTAGCCTCTGTTAGCCAAACGCTGGCCAGTGAAGAGGATTCAGAGAAAATAATACAACCAACCATCAATCTGAAAAAAGGAGGGGCAACAGAGGTTCACTGATTATGCGCTGGCTTCAATGGTGCATTCTTTTGCCAGGTGGCCTGGCTTTCCACAGTTGTAGCAGTTAGTCTCGTTGTTTTTACTGCATTGCACAGCAACGTGACCGATCTCGCCACACCTAGGGGGACAAAGATGTTGTCAGGTTCTTAAGTGACAGACGAGGTTAACTTACTTGCACAATAAGCCAAATTTAAAGACAAAAAAAAAAAAAAAAAGAGAACAGCCACGGGAGCCTTTGAGCTAAATACAATGAGGGTCATTGTTTACAAACTGGACCAATCCGTCAAGACTCACCTGTAACATTTCACCTTATCGCAGAGTTTCTGGATGTGGCCAAACCCACCGCACGAGTAGCACTTTTGCTCGTTGGCGTGATCACAGTCGCGGGCCATGTGGCCAGCTTTGCCACAAGTGTAGCACAGATGCTCCCTCTCCTTTTTGGGCTCCTTGCAGTCCCGGGAAATGTGACCACTCCTGTGGCAGTTGTAGCACGCTGAACAGGACAAACAAAATGGACTGTTAAATGAAAGACTAAAAATAGGTTTTGGATAAATATTGAGCCACAGATGCTGTGACGTAATTATGTTCTTAGTGAATATCACTTCACAAAAACTAACTAGAATTGAAATAAAAAGGGTAAAATTGCCTTGCGCACCATCCTCAGTTTGGTCACAGTCCCTGGCCATGTGCCCTTGGTCTCCACACCGATAACAAAACAGCTCTGCAATGACAGACAGATCAGTATTAAAAAAAGATAGAAAAGTAAAGAGAAAGCTGCAATGTTTAAATGAGAGGCCCTCCCCACGTGCTTCTCCTCAAATCAATGTGTTCCATGTGGAAATCTGTGCAGACACTAAGGGTGCAACTAATGATGAGTCTATAAGATGTATTACAAAAAAAAAAAATCTCATTACAATTTCCCACAACCCAAAGGGATTACTTCAAATTGATCCTCAGACTACCATAAATACATCCTTTAGGATTTAGAAAATGTTTGTTTTGCTCATTTTTTTTAAAAAGCAGAAATGTCAATCGATAATCAAAACATTTGCCAATTAATTTTCTCCCTCCCCCCAACTATACTTTAAAGTGAATTATATATGTAAAGTGCCGTGAAAAAAATTAAAAAAAATTGTAACCCAGGTTATTGTGAGAACTATTTGATACTGGGTGTGGCCTGAAGAATATATAGTACCCTTGCCTCTTCCTCGGCCCCTGTTGCCACGTCCACGTGAACCACTGGCAGTGGGGCAGTTCTTGATCCAGTGCCCCGAGCGGCCACATCCAAAGCACTCGCTGTTGCCGCCACACTCCATTATCTAAAAAAAACCATCACAGACAAACACATTAGTAAACAAGTAATTTCAGAATAAAAATCTCAAAATACATGTATGAACTCACACCCACCGCCTACAATGGTTGCATTTAGCTTTGTTTTTTGTATTTTGGGGATTGTATTTTATCTTACCAGGCTTTCATACCAAGCACACAAAAGGAAGATAATTACTTTTGTTTTGATGTTATCTTGCCATATGCTATGTTGAATTTCGACTTGGTTTGGTGGCAAAAACATCTAATTTTGTGTAACCTAATTATGCACCAAGACAGTGTAATCATACATGTCACAGGCAAATATTGAGAAGATATGGATGACTTAAGGTTTTCATTGTCTAAATTCTGGCACAAAATAGGTGCAGTTGGCTTCTTAGCATGGTGTTAAAACATAAACGCATCACCATGGCACATTAATCTTGCATTCTGAGTCTGTTTAGACTTGGACATTTTGTCATATGCTGTACGAAAGCCCTGTGATCAATAAATGACATTTTCATTGATTTTGCCCCTTTACACTGGTGCCCAACATTAAATCAACAGCTGTGGCTGATTTGATTGTTGGTGGTGCAGCCAGTGTACACAACGTGTTGCGAGTCCCATGTTATTAAAACATTGCCAGATCATTGACATTAATCAAAACCTAAAAATAAATAATTGGTATAAAAATATCTAACGTGTACCATTTTAGGTAATCATGGTTCCAGTTTACATGTTTTTTTTTTACCACAAATCTCACACACACAAATACTGCAGGAGTAAGTCAGCACGACTAGTGAGGAGGGGGATCTAATCTAAGATCAAGGGGGGGAACACTTTTTTTTTTAGCTGCAGTCTATCATAATTGGCCACCACACTACAGCTACCTACTAAGCTAACTTACACGATTTCGTCAATGGGAACATGTTGTGAGGCCAAACTTCTGATTCCGACGGCGCTAAAGACATCAAGTCAAGAAGAATGTGAGTTAATGAGTAATCAAGCTCCTCCTGATTGATACCTTAAAGACGACGCAGTAAACCCGCAAAAAAAAAAAGCTGGTAGTTTATAAAAAAATCTACCTGTATGTAAAGATTTGAAAAGGCTAACGTGTTGCTCCTTGTTCTTAAAACGGTAAAGAAAAATGCCACCTGGCCTCAAATTAAAGCTTGGGTTACATAAGTATTACACGGGCCAAACACTTAATAAATATAACGGACTATCCAGTAACGTTGGCTACATTTATTTCCATGAGAGCACGGGCAGCTGAGTTTAGGTTATTGTCCGATAACTTATGCTAGTTTACCGCTACACGTACACGCCACTCGCTACTACAGACACGGCCATGAAAGCATGCTGTTGGCTGTATGCTAGCTGAAGCTAACTGCAGAGGGCAGTCTCATCCCATCGTGTTATTGTGATCTGCCAATATATGAAATCCGATGTCTAGCAAATATTAGGATGACTCGACTCTTTTTATATGCACTGAAGTGCCGCATATTTTCAAGAAAGGGGCCCGAGCGACGTGTTTTGGCGAGGTTTCTGCGCTTGCAAAAACAGAATCAAATGCCAAAGGTTGAAGCTACGATAACGTCGGCCTAGTCACGTTGAAATCACTGCGCACTCGCGAGACACTGGTGCTGCTGGCTAGCACGCGCTAGCAAGACCGCCTCACGATCACGACCAAGAAGCACGGTTCAGTCGACGACCACTCTCCTTTCTCCAGTAAGAAAGTACCGAGCCAACACGTATAGCGATAAAGGGTTACCGTAGATGGTTTCTGACGCGTATTCAAGCGAATATATGATAAAAACGGAATTTCCCGCGCAGGGCGCAAACGGCAAAGTCGTTGTGACGAGCTCGATAACGGTAGCAGGCCGGACTGTGAACCCGTTAGTACGAGCAGGCCGAACCAGTGCGTGTTTTACAAAAGGAAACAAAGCAAACATCAAATTTTCCGGTAAAATCACTCTTAAAATGTCACATTTTTAAGTTCACAGATACATAAAATCTACTGATTACATTGATTGTGGTGCTGTTTTGTTGCTTACCTTGCTGGCTACCTAGCTATGTCAGTGTTTACGCCTCCTTCTTTGCGCTACATGCGGTGTGAGCAGGAGTTCCTGAATTGTCATTCACAGGATCCAGTGGAAATCTGCACGCTCATTGGCTACATAGTCTGCAAGCAGCCAATCAAACACGAGAAGGTCTGGACACCGCCTCTATTAATCAGCCAATCTTGGAGACGAAACGGTCCCTTTTCCATAAATCGACTGGCCTCATTTTAACTACTTCATTTTTAACATTAAAACGTCTTAAAATCACAAATAATTCAGCGAATTCAGGTCCTAGCGTTATGCTTAGGCTTAAAATACAAATGGTACTACGTCTGCTACCAAAGCCCAAATCACGATATCATTAATTATATGAACAATAATGATTTAAAAAAATAACAATATATATATTTATATACATATATTTTGCACGATTAGTTCAAGTATACAACAATATTTGTTGGCACTGTTTGTAAACTGCTATTTCCTGTAATCTGTTTATGAATTTAATGGCTCTGTCATAGTTTCTGTTTAATCTATTCTCATTTTGATGATTGCTTTTCTGATGTTTGCTTTTTTCCCCCTATTTATATTTATTGTTTCAATTTGTGTTTGATTTATATTTTCAACAGTATTGATTTACTCTTGCACTATTTCTTTTTAACCTAACTAATCACTTTAATCGACAATACATGCACTGTTAAACCCCCTGTACAGTTTAACTGCCTCAGTTTGCACATACTGTGGCACGGCAGTAAGCAGTTGAGGTGACTAGACTATCGCTTCATTGCTGTTTGTATGTCTCATCAATTTATGTTTTAGGTTTCTTTACTTATCTCAACTTGTTTTATTCTTTTGGTGCTGTAAAATCAATCTCTGTGGGATCAATAAGGCATATAGTATCTTATCTAACCTCTTCTTTAACCCCTTTCAGCTTCAACTCCAACTTCCCTGACACATCTACACTTTTGATTAAATCAGTGGCAGTACCCACAGTGCCTCCATGACTCAAAAGCTTTGTTTACAATAATCAGTGCAATAGACTGTGTAGAGATGTCTGGTTCTCAGGAAACGCTACCACTGTTGCTGGTTAAAAACTAACCAGCCAGATGAAAATGTTTGTGTAAATATGTAGATACGTAGAGTCAAAATGCAGAGTGAAAAACAGTGGCATGTCTATACATCTGGATTTTCTTTGACTCTGAGAAATCAAGCGGCGTCAAAATCACCAAGAAATGATGAATCGATGTTTGTCCTCAAAGTCAAACTAATAACCCAAACCTTAAAGCATCGTCTCTGGAATTAGCATGGGAGTTTAAAGTGGCTTTAACAATCTATGCTCAAACTGAATTTGGATGTGTTGAAGACAGATAATTTCACAAACATATTATGACTCTGAAGCAGATCCTCGTTGTTTAACGAGTCCGGCCTGCGCCATATTGTGAATACAAGAGAACTGATGGAGACAACAATCCATGGGAGCTGCAAGCATCTCAGCTAACTGGCCTGAGTGCTCAGTCAGATCAATAAGTGGGAAAGATGCATTCATCTCAGTCTTAAGGTGGCTTTGCTCAGAGAGCTTTTAGATAGCAATTCTTATCTCCTTTACTCGTTATTCTGCAGAGCACAACCTTTAATGCAAAACAGAGCAAAATATCTCAACCTGTGGTGGGTCCTTTTAAAATGATTAGGAAATGTATCAGCATATTATCATCCATTGACTGAATTACAGTGGTACAGTTGCGTGTGGGGTGGAGTACCTTAAAACCCTCCACAATGACAAAGCCCTGCCCTCATCTTCCCAGGAACAGTATTTGGCATTTCTGTTCTGCTGTCATTTGTTAGCTGGGATATCTGTTCGAGAAAAAAAAAAAATACCAAATTGTAAAGTTAGATGGTGGAATGAAAGCAAAACTGCTAAAACTGGAAAATGAGATGGGTTTGTGATTTGGGTTTTCTAGCTCAAACTGTCTGCTGCTGCTGCTGCTTTATTGAAGCAATGTCTGCTGAACAAGACGCGCTGATGTTGACGAGGCTGTTTTATTCTCAGATGGTGTCAACTTCAGCTCGCTGAAAGGACCTAACTGTGATTAGGGTGCCTCAGGGGACCCAGACTGGGATGCCACGGAGATGTTGAACACATGGTGAGTGTGGAGGGTAGTGGTCTCACAGTTTTACTGCTTTAAGGGAGAAGCAATAAGCTGTGTTCTTGGCCTAACTAAAGCTTATGTTTAAAGCCTGGTTTGGTGTTGGAAATAATTTCAAATGCATTTCTGTCATTAAAACAATCTTTACCTTTGACGGCAGGTGCAACAATTTTTGCACCTGCCGTCAAATGTAGCCTACGTGCCTTAGAAGAGTTGTGTTGTTTATTGTCTGTCTGTACAAAATGCAATTATGAACATCAGGAAGGCTTCAAAATAAATTTCCATGGCTGTGTTGCATTGTCCTCAAATCTCCAGATGATGGCGCACTGGGAGTTAGTAATGGATTACTCCTTTACTCCAAACAGTTAATGGGGGCGATTTTTATTTTATTTATTTGTTTGCTTTTCAAAAGATATGAACTTAACGTATATTTTAACGAATGTGCATTTAAACTATAAACTATTGGTGTTTCATACGCATGAGTCTATGAAAATTTGAATTAACCTCTGCCAGGTTGAGCTGCAGAATAAGAGTTTAAAAATAGCATACATGTAGATTATGCTCTTATATAAAGAACGGAATATTTAAACTAAATAAATAAACAAATAGTTGATGTTTTCTAAACAAAAACAACGGTTTCACTGAAGTGGGAGGGCTTACATTTATGCGGTAGCTGCGCAGTGTGAGTGATGCCTGCAACTCTTGTTATGACTGTAAGGTCCTGTTTCAATCACTGGCGTCAGACGGACGCACGACTCCCAACTCCAAACCCCTTTTTCACCTTTCTTCTCCCTCAACGACGTAAATATTGACTTGGAAAGCGACACGCAGGCGACGCAAAAAGCGACGTGGGGAGTTTTAATTTGAAAGTGCTTCACGGGACTTTTTTTTTTTTTTTTAAGAGTATCCCTCGTCGTGTCACTTTGAGGTTCCGACGGATTTTTCGCTTCTCACCGCGACCGGGTTATAAAAGTTTCCCTCTGTTGTATCAAGCGGCTCGTAAAACAAACCCGCCTGTGACCTTCACGTTTTACATTACTGCCACATTCACCGGATGCAAGTTTTTGTTTGATACAATTTCAGCTTCTTTTGCCAACTTCGACTTTTTTTTTTCCTCCCCTTTTCTTTGAATGCGTTGCAAATATGATGATGTCACCGACGCCACTTTTTCCTGAAGTTATGGCGGAGCACAACTTTTCTAACTTCTCTTGGTAAGCACACACACATACACACACACTCACGACAAGGCTACTGACTCTCTTTAGCATCGCTGGCCTCTTTTTCTATTTTTTTTAATTACGTTTTTGGAAACAAAATGCTAACTACAAGTGTTAAACTGCTTCTCCTCGAGGCACATGACCGAGGCATGCATTCGGACTGGTGAGATTTGAATGGAGGGGCGATCACGGAGCTGCGGAGTGAAGTTTGGCGATATAGTTCGCCTGTGAAGGGCCTACGGGCAAAATTCACGGCAATAACTGGATCTGCCAGGCCTTTTATAAAAACACACGTAGCTACTAATAGCTACTGTAGTTGTGCAAAACCGTGCACGCGTTTCGGTTGTAGGCGTTTTTTTTTGTTGTTTTTCTTACTACTACGTTGGATTGAATTCGGCGTTAAAAGCCAGTTTAAGTGTCCCACTTCTCCCAAAGAATATGCTAACCTGCTGACATTGCTCTCACCTACAGCTGAAGACTTGAGTCGAGCCACAGAAACTCGTATATATATGTGGCTGCAACTCTCGCCGTGTGTCCGTTTTTTTTTGTTTTTTTTTTAAAGCTGACTGTGTGTTATGCAGACTGACCTGTTATGTAGAAAAAACAGATGCAAGCAGACGAGAGTAAAGTCCAATTATTCTGGTTCCTCGCATTGTTCTTCTTGATATTCCCCCTTTTTTTCTGGATGTCTCACAGCACTTTGTTTTGAACACACTATCATGCAGCATGGCGGGGAAGAAGGGTTTTTTTTGTTTTTTTTTTTTTTTAAAAAAAGACCCACAATCATAACAAATCCCTGCTTTATTTTTATTTTTTTCTCCCCCCTCTCTGTCCCCTGCTATTGACATACTGGTATGTCTGCTGTGACAGACGGCTAACCACTAACTGCACTGAATCATCTCTGAAGCGTTGACAGGTCTTTGTGAAAGACAGACCAGAGATAATTGGGTGGTTTTTGCAGGGTGAAAGTATACACACTGGAGATGAAGACCAGGAATCAGTGAAACTCCTGTGTTTTGTGTTTTGTACAGGCTCTAACTGCTTTAACTTCTTCTCCCCCCCCCCCCCCACATGTTTTTATTTAGTTTACCCGAATTTTCCCCTTTTATTCCTTCAGAATTCCTTTAATTGTCCTTCATGTGAATATTGTGATACTCCACGTACTTTCAAAAGCTATTGTGTTTATGTGTGTTGCCTGACCGTGCAGAAGAATGAGTGACTTGAAAGCATATACTGTAAATAACACGGCTGACCTCTGTGGTGGCCTGAGATTCTCCTGGTCTGGGTGGATTAGTTCGTCTACATTGCTCTGGTGCTCCTAAAAGGAGAGGACGATCGTCGCCAAAAATGCTACTATTGTAGTTTTGATATAATGCAGGGTTGAGCCCAGAGTTTTTAATAAGCATGCAGAACCACTAAAAGAGGTCAGGCGGTACATGCCCTCTTTACTTTTCCTGTCACACTTGTGAAAGGCTTGCCACTAAAACACCGACATGACACTTAAATGGCTCCGATCGTGCCAAGAAGGCTGGTGGTTGCACTGGGTGAGATTATGTTTAGAGATTACACCAGCTGAGTGTTTGACGGCGCAACCCAAACCTATTGTTATTTGGCTACGAAACCACAGCTGCTTTTTTTTGTTTGTGTGTGTGTGCGTGTGGTAAAAGCGCCCACAGAAACTAGGTTTTGGGTAGAGACGATCAGATTAAACATTTCAAAACTCGTCAAAACTACTTTTTTCACAATCTCAGAACCCATCGGCCAACATCTGACGACAATTCAAATGAAATTATCTAATAAAAGAGATTTGAGAAACATTTACATTCTATTTCATTCTGCGGGCAAGTGTTTTAAACTTTGACTCTGCGCACCGTCAACATCCTTCCAGAGGAAGATCCTTACTTAAAGAACTAATGTGATATTGATTAAGTAGTCAGCGGTTGATGTCAGCTTTTAAGCATTCAGACTTCTAATACTGTTTGTGTGTGCGTGTGTGTTTTCCCTTTTTGCAGACCATTGCGAGCACTTGGCGATACTAATGGAGCACCTCCAGGGAGCATGGAAGACCCTGAGCAACGGCTTTGGAACGAAGGACTCTTCGTACGAGGGCCCGTGCCTTTCCCCAACCATGGTCCAGAGTTTTACCTGCCAGCGTCGCTCCTCAGACGACGGCAAGATGCCCGACTCCAAGACGAGCAGCACTATCCGTGTCTACCTCCCAAACCAGCAGCGCACTGTGGTGAGTTGAATTGTTTGTGCAGGTAGCTGAAGGCAAATGAAGCTGTTTACATCCTGGCTGACAAAAAAGGAACTAACACTTTATTTTTTTCTTTGTCTCTTAGGTAAACGTGCGGCCAGGTATGACTCTGTACAGTTGCCTGATTAAAGCGTTAAAGGTGAGAGGGCTGCAGCCTCAGTGCTGCGCTGTCTTCAGGCTGCATCCAGGACCGAGGAGGTGAGTTCAGGACTCAGAAGATCAGAGATTGTACAAATCACGTTCCTGTCTGCTGCAGTTTATTTTTACCCGCTTTTAGATCCCTTCACGCAAATCCTTTTGTCCATTTTTGTAACAGTAAAAAGTTACGGATGGACTGGAACACCGACTCCACCTCCCTTATTGGGGAAGAGCTGCTGGTGGAGGTTTTAGACCATGTTCCCTTGACGACGCATAATTTTGTGAGTAACTGAAGCATTTACAATATCCATGAATGCAAACACAAACGCCGCTTAATTTTTAAAAAATATAATTACATGTACTTTCTCTCTGTCATTTTCAGGTACGGAAAACATACCTGAAACTAGCGTTCTGTGATATTTGCCAGAAATTTCTTTTGAATGGTTTCCGCTGCCAAACATGCGGCTACAAATTCCACGAGCATTGTAGCACCAAAGTGCCCACGATGTGTGTGGACTGGAGCAATATCAGACAACTCCTGTAAGTGTATGCACCTCCAAATGAGAGCACATGTCAGCAACGCGTCGGCACGTTTTCTAACAATACATCAAGACTGTAGCGACACAACTGGCAGACCCGCTTACAGTCTTAAACCAGTTCTCTGTATGGACGTTTTAATTTAATCCAGTATGAGCATCCGTACTTCAAGCGGACAAGAGACACAAGTTCTGCTGATACAACAGGTCCTCTGTTTAGGTCTAGGCACACATATTGTATATGGCTTTGCATACTTGAGCTGAGAATAGAGGCTTATTAGTGTAAATTTGCATGTAGGCTGTAGGACTGATGCTAATCATTAAAAGATCCATATCGCCGTCAGCGAAGAGATGAGTCCTTTTCACTTGCAGCCATTGTTGTCTTTAGCAGCCCGCTGTTATTTGATCAAGCACTCAGAACCTGCACTGTACACTATGAGAGGTTCACTCTTCAACTCACTCTACCTTCAGATTGTGTCCAACGCCTGGTGATAGTGGCGCCCCTTCCTTGCCCTCGCTGACGTCCCGGCGAATGAGGGAATCCTTAACACGATTTCCAAGGTGAGGTTTAGGTTTTCATGTTTGATATAATCCTTAATCCGTCCTCGTTGTCTTTTTATTTGTGTAAAATGGATGATATATCTCCAGTGGCTGGGTGCTGACAAATACTTTTGCAATGCCGAGTTCTCCCTCACTACAGCCAGATAAAAGAAGAACGAAATCTGCCAAAACATGCTTAAATCACTTCCACACATCCAATTTAACTGTTGCGCCATCAGCCATGGTGACAGGTTTAGGATTTTGGCATGACTGAACAGATGTGTGCTCCACCCTTGTAGCAATCAATATAAAGATTGCACATTTCTACTTCCTGCTGGAGTGTCACCAAACTACCTGTAAATTAGTGTGATAATGTGAAATCATTGACAGGAAGGTGTACCACATCACCCATGTGCAGGTCCACGTGCATCCTCACGAGAGGCTGCAGGATAAAGGGGAAAAAAAACAAGACATTAGCGATGTTCTGCTTTTTTTTTTTCTGGCAAAAAGAAATTGCAATATTAAAATCACAGGAATTCTCACCAGATAACTTGAAGAGCTCAGTAGAGGCCATGCATGTGATGTCACAGTCGTAGGAGGTCATCATGGTTATAACCACTGAGTGGCAGGAAGGCAACAAACTTGGCTCTAGCATTCAGCTTGAATTCTGCAAAAACTGCCAAAACAAACCCACACATTTAATATGTAGACGTACTTTACTATATGTTGCACATACTGAGATGTCACTATTCTGCACGCACAGATTACTTGACCTCACCTGTGTGCACGAGAATAAGAAAACAGAGACCTACTCATAAATTAAAGACTCCATAGTGCAAGTCGCGGTCTAAAACGCCACACGTAGAGTCTTTGGCAGCTCACTGATTTTGTCCAGTGTTTCCTATGAACGGCTCAATGAGGTCACCCACTGTAGTGTCTCTACACGGTTCATTTGGTTTAGTTTATGTTTGGGTATTGCAAGGAGAGCTCATAATCAGGGTGCTACGTGACTACTGGAAAAGCAGAAAGAACAAGATACTGTTGTTGTTTTAAGTCTTCGTGGGTCACTGAAGTTTTATTTGAGGTTTCTGATCATTACATTGTAAATGGCGGTGGCGCCACATTGGCAGGTTTTTGTAGCCACAAATGTTGTCATTTTCTGTTTTTTTGTCACATTTGACTGTAACACACTTGTGTAGCTATGTTCTCTTTTATAAAGAACTTTTAATCTGAATTGAAGTAAATCCTATTTTTTAATGACGCCCTCAGCTTTATGGGGGCTTACCAGTCCAGTCCAGGAGCTGATGTAACGAGAGGCGTGAAAAGAGCCTGTTGTTTCGGGGCTGCTTAAAATGGTTAAAAAAGCACTGTGAGCTGCCAAATTAGCACTCTCAAAGTATTAAGTTGTTCCATGCAGAGCAATCTCAAAATACTCTTTTGAAATTAAGTTTGCGTTGCCAAAAGGGGGATTATTTTCAAGGAGTGTATTCTACGGTCGTAAGAGTGATTTAATATGATCTCTGTTTATATACGTCACACAGCCGGAGTTGAACTGTCCCCATTTGAACTAGCAGCTAAAGTACAGTACAGTTGTATCCAGTGACAGGAGGTATACCAAAAAAGTTTTGTTCATGAACATAAACCATGTTCTTGGTAATGTGTTTTGGATATTTTAACATAATACAATTTTAGCATGTACTTTCTAAAGCAAACATCTCAAGTCAGACCAACATTTGGATTGTTTGCAGATTATCATATTTGGCTGGTGAGCTTTGTACTCTCCATCTGAGCCAGAACTGATCTTGGCAAACACCAAGGGCAAAATACCTCTACGGTGTCAAGTACGCCAAAAAAGGTATAAGAGGAAGCCCACAACTACATTAACCAATAACTACTTCCTCACGGTGCCATTTTTCAGTTGTACTTTCTTGCTTCTCATTGATTTTGGACGTGTCGCAGCAGTTTGTTGAAGGCACAGCATGATTGAACCACGCTTGAATGAGAAAGTGAGAGAAAATGACAGAAATGAAACCAGGAGGCTCCTGCACCGACCACCACCACACCCATGACGGTTAATTTTTAAAGAAGTCACTGAGTTTTCTGTCAAATGTCAGCCGTGTTGTCAAACAGTAGCTGGTCCGCCTCACTTAATATTTGATTCGCCTTTTCGCACCTTCTCAGCTCGGCCCATCGATATTCCACCCCTCACGCCTTCAACTACACCACGCCCTACACACCCACGGGGGGCGGTCTCTCCCAGAGGCAGCGCTCCACTTCCACGCCCAACGTCCACATGGTTAGCACCACCCTGCCTGTAGACAGCAGCATGATTGAGGTAACTACACACCATATGTAGCCCCCTTGGGTGCTCTTGTAGGTTGAAGCCACTCCTAAAATATCTCCTGCCTGAGAGTGATCTTGCCCTCCTACGTACATCTCAGGCATCCAAACTATCTTTGCCTTTCTTTTTATCTACCTCTTAATCTACCTCTGCCATAAGTAATCCACCCGGACAGGGTTGAGCCTGTTTTTTTTTTTTTCTCTTTTAGTGTTTTTAAAATGTGAGACACTTGACTTCCTCCTGTTCAGTTCCTGCTTTTCACTGCCACTGTTCTTGCATAATCAGCCCACTAGTTTTGCATGCTTTGTAGAGTATTTTCATTTCGCTGTGTCCAGGTAGAAACCTGCACATCACTCTTATCATCCATCCTTCCTCACTTTTCTTTACTGTGTCCCTTTCCCTCCCTTTTTTTCCTCACTGGCTTGTTGTATTGTAACCTGCTGGGGAGTAGCTAGACTGCCTGAATACCTTCCCCAGCTCCTGGTGCCATAGATTCTGGCTGAAGAGGAAAGTAGGTATTGTGCACTTCTCCCAGTCTTATGTTGAGGCCTCATCAGAGAGTCCAGAGAAGGTCAGAAAGCAGAGTGTCTTGTGTGCGGTCTGAATGTCATGCATTGCAAACAGGCTATCTGCATTCACATCTTGGTGTTGAAGTCAAAACATGAGTGACAGCACAGCATGTGGTTTACTGTTCGAAACGCGCTGACAGAATTGTTCTGTGTGTTCTTGTCTCTCCAGGATGCAATGCGTGATAATGACTCGGGTGAGTCCTCAATCTGCTCTCTGTCAGTGGCATGTCACCACACCTCCTCCTGCAACACTCGCCACAAATCTGCCCCTTTTTGATTGTGCATGAATTTAAAACGAATGAACGACTCATTTAAAACGAATGAACGACTCATTTCAAAACTGGCAATTGCTCATCACATCATTTGATATTGCGGCCTACCCCAAGACATGAAATATACAAGCTAAGCAGTAGAGTGTGATAATGCAAGTCTTACATTCATGTGATGGGCCAATGTCATCAAGCTGAAGACATTTTTTCGATTACACCGACAACTTCTGTGCATTTGCTCATCATCAGATGTGACGTTTCCTGTTTATTTTAAAATTGTCTATCAAAACTCTAATTTTAGAAGGTGACTCTTACGCAAGGGGAAGCATGAGGGAGTAGATTTGGGATAAACTCACTGTTGCTCAATACTCATCACTTAGTGCAGCCTAAGTTTGCCTTTCTTTAGTGTTGGCTTAATGTCAAGTTAGAACTTTTATATGCCATTTAGTGACATCCTAGAAATTTTAAGTTTTCCCATCTGACATGCAATACAGTCCACTGTTTGATTTGATTTTGGACACAGCCAGAGTCTTCCATCCTGATATGCTTGCTTCTCTGTACTCCTGAAGCGGGGAGTTCCCCCAGCCAGAGTCCTACAGGCTGGTCCCAGTCCAAAGCCCCTGCACCTGCCCAGCGAGAGAGGGCCACGTCCTTCAACACTCAGGAGAAAAATAAAATTGTAAGTTGTACGTCTTGTCTTGTATGTATGGGTGGCAGTAACACATAACTTTCACTGTTGTTTCTATAAAAAGCTGCGTTTCAAAATCAGTCATTTTGCTTGGACATGATAAAATCACATAGAATTGCGCAAAAGAAAAGGACCAAGTCAGCAGCTGCAGCAGAGAAGAAGCTTTTTTTTAATAACTAGATGACAATAAAACTTTTATTGTGAAGAATTTGTATCAGCGGAACATTGTTAAAGGTTATTTTTCGATAATACTTTTTACTTTTCTCTGATGTGCATTTGTGTAAAAATACAAACATTTTGCCTGATTGAAATACTCCAGTCCTCGTTCCATTCCTGATTGTAGTAAAGTAAATACTGGTTTGTGATAACCGTTTGTTTGGCTTGTGTCTCACACTAGTTGAACCCTTTCTGATTTCTGTTCACGCAGAGGCCGAGGGACAAGCGGGACTCTAGTTACTACTGGGAGATCGAGGCCAGTGAGGTCTATCTGAACTCCCGCATCGGTTCTGGCTCCTTTGGAACTGTATACAAAGGGAAATGGCATGGTAGGAATGCATTACGGACAGGGCACGGCACATTACAGGTGTAACCACTAGCACCTTTTCACATATTTTCACACTGCAGTTTGAAAAGAGTCACTTGACGTACATCATGGAAGAAAAAAATCTGATCAGTGTGCATGTGGGACTTTCTTTTTTGCATTTGAACTTGCAGTGAGTTTTGTGGGTGACTAATAAGAGTGTATTTGTTGTAGGTGATGTAGCAGTGAAGATTTTAAAGGTGACTGATCCCACACCAGAGCAGTTCCAGGCATTCAGAAATGAAGTGGCAGTACTGAGGTAGGACATTATGCAGATACAGTGTTATTTGAGCTTTTTATCAGCTCGGGTTTACAGCTGTTTTGACAATTGCAATGAAGATGATTTGCAAAGAATTCAACAATTTGCAACGTTTATCTTATCTTTGTTTGGGTGATTTCCTCTTTCCCTTTGCCTCTGGTCGCAGGAAAACACGACATGTCAACATCCTGTTGTTCATGGGCTACATGACGAAGGACAACCTGGCCATTGTGACCCAGTGGTGTGAGGGCAGCAGCCTCTACAAACATATTCACGTCCTGGAGACAAACTTCAAGATAATCCAGCTCATAGACATTGCCAGGCAGACAGCTCAGGGCATGGAGTAAGTCCAGAAGAACTGCGTTTTTCTGACAAACCAAATTCAAAAATAACCAAGACGTCATCTAATTTTTTTTTTCTTCTTTCTTAGCTATCTCCATGCGAAGAACATCATCCATCGGGACATGAAGTCCAACAGTATCCTTTTCTACCTGCAATTTCAGTGTGTGCATTTTGTGTGAAAGATAACGGCACTATAATCCTCACACTGCTCAGGATCTGTGTTTCCTTGACCGCAGCATAGACATCTTTTTGCATGAAGGTCTAACGGTCAAAATAGGGGACTTTGGTCTTGCTACAGTGAAGGCCAGATGGAGTGGCTCGCATCAGGTGGAGCAGCCTTCTGGATCCATTCTCTGGATGGTCAGTAGCACAGCTTTGATTTCACCAAAGCAATAAGACACCTTATGAAAAATTAAAAAAAGAAATTAATCCATTTTTTATTTTTTATTTTTTTTTCGTGTCTGGATGTCCACAGGCTCCTGAGGTTATCCGGATGCAGGATAACAACCCCTACAGCTTCCAGTCTGATGTCTATTCCTATGGAATTGTTCTCTTTGAACTCATGACGGGAGAGCTCCCATACTCCCAGACAGCAAACAGAGATCAGGTAAACACTCTTCATCTACAAATATAATGTACAGTAGGTGACAATAGTTATGTGTTACAGCGGTGCAAATCGGTGACAATGAGCCCCACATCTGTATCGCATTCAGGCTGCAACGTAGCCACCGGAACTGATAGCAACCATTTTAGGCGATGCTCGTGGTTTTATCAGGTGCACCACAGCATGTTTCAGAAAGAAGCAGTCTGGCAGGAAGGCAGACACATGAACAAAATGGAGCATCCAGTTAATTGTCAAAGTAAAACACCCTGGGCAGACTTTAACAATAACAGTAAACGCAAAATGAAACAATTAAACTACAAATATCAAGGAAAAAAAATGACAAAATAAGCACAATATAAGCATGTCAACAATGGCCTGCAGGCATAATGCTTCACCTCTGAAACACTCTGGGTTGGATATGAAGCCGCGTGGAGGGTGGAACAAATATGCGAAGATCATAGAGATGTGCCTGTGGGAACGGAGGCATTAGATGCACAAAGTTTCTGTGCCATTTTGTGTGTCAGTGTACCGAACAAATGGACGAAATTCTGGTGAAATGTCTGTGTGTTGATTGAGCTTGAAAACAATTCTAAAGCACTGGAATTTGACCAGACATGAGTGGAGAGATTGAAATATTTCACACTTCAACAAAGTAAAGAGACCTTAAATACTAACTAACTAACACAAAACCCTGGTGATGCTATAATCAGTTGTCCTCCACACACTCCATTTGTTTTTGTTTAGCAAAATACATTTGCAAACCTTCAGGGTTGCTACCTTGTTTTGCTACATTGTTGGATTTGGTCTTTCTAAGTGCCGGTGTCAGGCTGCGAGCCCAGGCCAGAAGGTGGTGGAAAGACACTGGGTCGCTGTCTGAAGGGGGTTGTGGTGCTGGCCTAAGGCCCACCATGGATGAGACGCAGGCACCCTGGAGCCACTGGCCTAATTTTAGACCCTGTAACACAACCCTGTTCATGTGTGAGAAAAGGGGTGCCTTGGTGTGCATATGTGTGTTTTCTTTTTTTTTTCTTTTCGTCATCCCGCAGGCCACAAGACCTGGTCTGGATCGTGTCTGGCTCCTTGTTCAACTTAGTGTGGCTGTACTCAAATGTGGCTAAAGTTGCTGTACAAAACATACCCTAGAATAAGACTGTATGACCAAAACCTCATGCTGATATAGCTGACTTTATATCCAGATAGCGATGCATACAATGTAGCACATTTAATGTGAATTCGTTAATAAATAGCTGATAAAAATGAGCATATAGTAAGGCATATTTCTCACTCTTGTAGCGTCTGAATGTGGGCTTTGTTTTGAGCACTAGATTGTACTTTTGTGGCTCATATTCATAGACTCTCACTGTACTCTTTGACAAGATTCTTGCATAAAAGGCCTAAAGGAGATCAGTGGTGGCTGAGTCTGTTGTGAGGCATCATTTGCAAACTATGGTTTTCTGGTTTGTGTCACACTTTTGTACCCGAACTGTGACACTAGTAGCAGTTTTTTTTTTTTTTTTTTTCTTAGGTAAAAGCTCCATATTTTGTTTCCTGTGTGGAATTACCCCGTTCTGTGTCACGTTGTAATCTCCTCCATGTTTATTGGTGGTGTCATCACGCAAGGAAGAATGCAAAGTGTTTTCCAAATGATAAAAACATACTGCTGTGAAGAGTGCGATCTGCAGCACAGCGAAAGGAACGATAAAGCATTACATGAAATGATAGCCGGTTTTTGCATCGTCATATCCCACAGCGCTACTGTAGGATGACTTTGCACTCAGCTGAGCTGGCGAGTACATTGTGTACTGCTATCGTCTTTGCTATCTTCTGCCATCTCTGCAGCATCATGCACTCAGGCCTTCACTGTAGCTCCGGCGATGTACTTTAGATGCCTTCGACCCACTGGCCGTATGAGGTTTGACGGGGGGCGTCTCTTACTGTCGCGCTGACTTGGATCGATAGTTGAACTCGATAGTTCTACACACTGCCTCAGTCTCATCTGCTGTCCATCTGTGGCTCCCTCCTCTTCAGATTATCTTCATGGTGGGAAGAGGCTATTTGTCCCCTGACCTCAGCAAGCTCTACAAGAACTGCCCCAAAGCCATGAAAAGGTTGGTGGCCGACTGCATCAAGAAATCCAAGGATGAGAGGCCGCTCTTCCCGCAGGTGAGCCACTCTCTCTGTAATTGCGGACTTCAAACTGTACTTCGAGCTTGCTTAAGTATTCTGAACCTTTTTTTCCTCTTTTTGTCAGATCCTGTCCTCAATTGAGCTTCTCCAGCATGCCCTCCCTAAGATAAACCGCAGTGCCTCAGAACCGTCCCTGCACAGAGCCTCACACACTGAGGATATCAATGCCTGTACTCTGACCTCCACCAGACTGCCTGTTTTCTAGACGCTCAGACAGCACTGCCCCTCCTCCTCCTCCTCTTTGAAATATCCGAAATAGTCCAAATGCTCAGTACGTCCAAATTCTCTCTGCGTACAATATAAACCTAAAAAAATATACATGCAATCAATACATAAACCTTTTGCTAATCAATACAATGTGTGAGGAAGAGAGGAGAGAGGGAAGTGCGGACAGAAGTGTGATTTACTATGGAAGGGAGTGAGTGACGATGGATTGCAGTGGGATGCACACATGAAGAGGTGGTGCCTTGCTTATCGCTGCACGTATTAAGAAGTATGCAGAGGCTCCACGGTGGTAAACATTTTAAATACATGCACGCACACCTACCTAAGACGACGATAAATGGACACTGAAGGAAGCGCAAGAGGAAGACGGATGCGTCTCTCTTGATTCGGGGTTCGGTGACGTGAAGCACAGCCCTTCTATCTGCTCGCCGTGATGAAGAGGACCTTTAAAGCTTACCTGCCTTAAGAGGAAAACGAAGCCTGGACAGAGATCCCGCACAATTCACCTCTTATCACAAACAAAAGCCGTTGGATGTAGTCCATTTAGTTGCACAGTAGTAGTTGATTTTTCATTGTCTTAAATGATGTTGGAGTAGATATGGGAAATTGTTGTCTTCTTCTTTTTTTTTTTTTGATGTTGTTGTCTTTGACTTCTTTTAACTGTCTTTATTTTTTTTTTGGGTCATTTTGGAGGAATTGATGCCGGTCAGACAGCGAGTGTGGGGGGGGACGATAGAAGACTTGAATTTGCACATTTTAGCAAAAGCAATGGTTATGTTTCAGCAGTCGACAGAT
>OMLP01031096.1:24635-56016 GCA_900302685.1 Spondyliosoma cantharus
CAGCAGTCGACAGATCGAGTTTCACAGCTCTGAGTAAACTGATCTGTAGATACACAAACACATTCTTATCAGTCTTCACTGTGGGTAGGTTATCATGAGCTGGACATTTGGTGGTTGTCTTAAATATTTAAAATGATTTGGAAACTAATTTGTACTTGTTTATCATGTCTCTTTGAGGAGGTTAAACGTTATATTGTGAACTTGGTGAGAAAGTTGTCTATTCAATATTTTAATAAAAATTAAGTTAAATTTCTTTCCCAAAGATGTCTTTTTTTTTTTTTTTTTTCTTATTTCCTTTTGAACTTGGAGTGTGTTGCGTTGATTGTTGTTGATGACAAAGATGGCTTGAACTTGATTTTAAATGCAGGTGATGTGGCCGGTTGACATCAGATTACACTGCCTCTCTTCTTGTTCACAAACACCGTAAAATCCCACACATGTGTGAGACTTTGTGGCAGGGTGTAATGTTTGCTGTAGCAGTGGCAACGTGGTGTAACCTCACAGGGGGATCCAGTCCAGACACGCCACCAGGGGATTCCTCCATTGGCTGATGCCTCTGTGCACTGCACAGCCACTGGCAAGCTCAGTGGAACAACAGTCATTCGGCAAGGGAGGGACATGTGGTGGAAAGAGAGGACAGTTGTATTTTGTTTTAGTGTAAACATCCAGCATGTAGTTCCTGCTGGGCAGGGCTGCTTGACTTGGTTGAGTCCCAAGTGCTTATTAATGGTAAATATGAACACTTGCTGTGAACTAAATATGGGTGTAAGTGTGTATTTTTCATGTTTTACCGCCCCAGTAAGAAACCTGATGGAAGCTTTTTGAGATCCTCATCTCATTTGCATCACATCTCAAGAAGGCAGATCACAGGGTGCAATAAGCCTCATGTCAACAGCAGTGGAGCAACACAATGAGCTGTCAACTGACTGCCAGGCGTCTATTTTTACAACAGTTTTGCTATATGTGTTTATCTGTTCTATTTCTGCTTTCTGAGAGCCACACAGGCTGCCAAAGTGAAACCAGCAGTCCACAAATGTCCTAAATACCTGGCCGACAACAGCTCCATCTAGTGGGTGTTAGACTGTGATCTGTGTCAGCCCTCAGCACAAAAGACCTGAACGATCATCAATTATAGATTTCTGATCTTTGAATAAAAATCTAAATACGACAGTGTGAAAATACTGCATTGCAAGTTAAAGTCCTACATTAAATTCCCTCGTGGTGGTAGTTGTAGCATAAAAAGTATTCATTCTTATGAAGAATTTATCAAGGTGGAGCTGTTTGAACTACTTCCTATACAGGTAGGTGGTCTAATGGTTCCCACCAAGAAAGGGGGTAATGAGGTGATTAAAGGGCAACTCCACCATTTTTTAAGTCTTAGGGAGTTCTACTGCATATGTGGAAAAAGTGGAATAAAGCCTTTGTTGCTCCAGAGGAAGCTGCATGTAGTCTGATAAATTGTCTCCAGGGATGTCACTAAGTGGCTAAGTTGCATTGTGGGTAATGTAGGCACCCAGTTTTGAAAAGGACTCTATTGTGTCTATTTTTTGGTTTGTTTGTTTTTTTGATAGCAGACGGATTTCCATGAAACTTCGATGGAGGTCGCACTTCAGACTAGAATAGACCCCATCCAGATAGAGGGACAGATCCCGGTATTTTCTCTCACTTTTCTCAACACTGTGAGATACGACATTTTCTGGGACATTTTTTTGATCTCTCAGGGAATCACGCATGCATCTCTATGACCAAAAAAAATCAAGTGTATTTAGGTGGCTGGTGTCTATAAGTCAGTACAAAAGCGGACTGCTTGGGCCTTGGCAGAGGTACGCACTCTACTGTGTGCTGTTCTGGTCATTTCTGGAATGTAGATGATAAGAAATATAAAGTAGCAGAACATGGAAATACTAATAATACTGGACCGGACAAAACCCTGAAGGCAATGGAGTCTAAAAAGGAAGGACATAATTCTCTATATTAGACTAATGCATTATGACAAACACAACCTCCAGACGTGGTGCACTATTATATAATAAAAGCCCTTAGATCATTTTAATAGTCGCTGCCAAGACAGCCTCTCTCTATAATGGCCTCCAAGTCTATTTGGCAATAAAACCCTTCAATTTGATATTCATGAGTGTTATTTTCTAACGGGCCTATAATGTAAGGCCTTCATCTTTATCCAGCAGCCTACACTCGTACGTGAGACGAGTGTTTTGCTTAGAAAGTGTGTGTGTTGTTGTTGTCATTCAACTCTGGGACAAAGTGAAGGCTCACTCATGCAGCCAAAGTGGCTCATTATGTAACTGTCATAACACAGATTCTGCATGTGTGCCTCAAAACCACCACCAGATGGCAACAGGAAGCTCTGCGTGTCTACTGTATATATTTCACTATTAAAAACACGTTAATGTTTTTTTGGTTTTTTTGGTTTATTTCCATTTTAATGTATTCAGCGAGTATTAGGAAAAAAACATGTTGTGTTGTGTTTTAGATAATGATGAGGCACATTATATGATATTGAATAATGTCCGTGTGTATCACATCACTCTGTGACACTCTATTATGGGATGAAAGCACTTCTCCTCCACTGTTCTGTTCTCCAGCAGATGGTCAGTGCAGTGTGCGCCCACAGGGCACGAGTTGTTCTTGTTGTGCAGCAGCTTGGCAGACGGCCGGGAGGAGTCTAGACGGAAGCTCCTCAGCTGGAGCTCCAGGGCCCACGGTGTCACTCCTCCGGTGGCTTTTACCACCACCAGGCCAGGTCAGCGTGCTTGTTACGAGAGAGGAAAAACACCAGTACCATCTGGAAGCTTTACAAATAACATAGTGAAGAGCACATTTTAATCTGCAGGAGATGTTTGCTTACGCAAACGAGATGAATCTGCTGTTCCAAGACAAACAGCAGATGTGAAAGTCTGAGCACTTCTCAGCAAGCTCAGAAGGGCCTCTGCAGCCATGTCATTAATATTGGGCTATTAGTAGGCAGACAGTGTACCAGTGCTGATGTCTGCTGGCAAACTTCTGACTAGTCTATACTGGCATGAATAACAAGAGGATCACATCAAGAAATCATGGAAATATTGAGGTCGTCAGATTATATTTTTAAATGGCTTTGTGCACTATGATTAACAAGTTCAACTTTGAAATAATGCACAGTATCAAAGTGTGTTTTGCTCACCTTAAAGCATCACTTGAATGTTTGTGCTTGCACTGCGGAGAATGAGGGATGTGCAGCGTTTGTCACTAGAAGAAGTCACCCCAAAACTGAACGTAACTCTTCTGCGTACGAGCACGACTTAATCACATCCCAACAACCAATGTGTTAGCCAGTTATGGTCCAGTATGTGTGATGTGGGAAACTAAACCCTCCAGTGCACATTACTATACACTGAGAATGGACTTTTCAGTGAAGTAGGAGGCATCTTGTGTTCAGCAGCTCAACTTTTTAAACGTGGATGCAACAATAAATGTACTTGCGTGAAGAAAAACAAACACATCAGACACAGACTGAATGTCTTAATACATGTCTGGAGGAATGACAGATTAGTACAGATCATATGTACGTGTTGCCTATAAAAAAAAGGGTTCAAAAACACCAAAACACTGCAAGAACAGGGATCGTTTAAGTACCATGTATGATATTAATAAATAATAACATTGTAATAAATGCATGCATGTTTTCCAAGGTGTGCACCACAATAAATCAGGTACATTAACATAAAAGCAGAGAACAAGCAGAGAAGCGTGAAGTGTCTGGTTTCTGCAGAGTCTCCAAGGTGAAGACGAAGAAGAAGAAAGTTCCACTGGGACTGTTAAGTTAGCTGTTAAGTGGAAAGGAAGGAAAATACAAAGCAATAAAACTGAACAAATAGCGTCATCACAGAGTCTCCGAGCACCTCTCCTAATTTTGTGAGATCACATTCAATATGGTGGAGGTGCGATCAGGAGAGCAATCAAGATGAATGATTAGTCAACTCTGATCACTTCTGAATGTGCCCAATAACGTAGACTGGTCTTAATGTCAGGAAGGCAGGTATTATGAAATGTTAACTGGAAATGTAATATAAAGTGTGTCTGACAAACAGCTCCGTATTTGGAGGAAAAGTTAATCAAATTTAATTTCCTTCCAGGACATCGTGTTCTGCTTAATCTCATCTGTGAACTTTGGCTTCAAATCACCAGAGAAGCCCGTTCACAGTCACAACTCACAACGCTCACAGGCATCTGCAGCTTTTCGGTTTCAAGTGAGGACAACCTCAACTCGTAGTCGAGGTTCAGCGAATTCTCCCTCTGAGTCTTAAATAGACATTATTAGAAGCAAAGAATACTCACAACAACCACTATTCAGTGCACAGAATTTACTGATTACAATCACTATAGCCACAGTTATTATTGATCATTCTTGGTGCTCATTGATATCAGAAAATACACAACTGAAAGGACATCCCTAGTAACAAAATACAACCGTAAGCCAAAGTACTCATAATAGAATGGCTACATCTAATTTCAAAGATGTTCACGTCGTTTCATTGACAGAACAGCTAATTTACAACATAACAGCCACTAAGCAAAAACACAGGGAGGACGTGTGGAATGCTACAGGTTGACAATGAAGCGTCTTTATTCAGTTAACAGATTTTTGAAGGACTTCCCCGAAGAGCCGATGGTCTCAGCGGCTCACTGTGTCCTCACTGGTGGTGTTGACGTGTCTCTCAGACCAAAGGCATTGATCGGGGACGAGGATCTGCTGTAAGACAAGGGAGTCATCACTTTGTATGTTCAGAGTCAGTCAGGATATATAGGACTCGCTTTATTAGTTAATTTAACGTAATCCAATTCAACAGCTGACAAACAACACAGATCATTTTACGATGCCTATGATGTTAGTTCTGAATCAGCCAAAATATTCTGCCACCTGCATGTAGGATGAAGAATTAGGAACATCTCTCATTTTAGCTCAGTTTAATTTCAACATGTTCAACCACAATTGAATTTACACTTTTGCACAAAAGCGCTGAGAGGCAAGCGAGCAAAGGAAACGATTTCCCAAGTCTGATGGGCCGAGAAAAAAAGGTTTGCCGGGATAATCTTTTTTGTGTTCATCTGTGAAATACAGAAGTCTGATCTACATTGTTTTCTCTCCTGTGTTTATGACTTGAGAACTGGTGGAAAAAAAGTTTGGCTGGGAGAATCTCCTTAACTTAAGTTCGTGCATCTGTGAAAACAATGTGTGAAAGCGAGACAAAATTAATTTAAAGAGAAAGAAAAATGTACTCCGTTTTTTTCCTCCAGAAATTCAGAGAGAAAACAATTAACATCTGACATAGAAAACTGATCTGAGGGCCTCCATAGGTGGAAACAGGTGGATGAAAGGTTTTGGCAACTTTTCCCACCTTTTTCCAACAGATGATTGAAAAACGATTAAACTTATTTCCCCCCAGCTATTTCACATAAAAAAAAATAACTTTATAGAGATTATCCTGGCTATTTTCTTTCCCCTGCTCTTACGTCAAAAAAACAGAAGAGAAAACATTTTTGATCAGACTCAGAAAATATGACTTGTGTCTCAGGGCTTCTGTACATTTGCGACAATTCCACCAGAAACTGACCATCACAAGTGTCGTCAAGGTAGATTTATGGCAGAAGTGTTGATTTGAATTGCACAGGTGTGCTGCATCAAGTGGCCACCTGGTGTGAGAGTGAAGTCTCGACCGAGTTGAACATACTATTGGTTCTTACGTCAGCTGTGGATGTCTCTGTGCTTTTCCTTCACAGACGATTTGAGGGTTAGGGTTACTTTAGAGCCTTATTCAAAGAAATCCTCCGCCGTCTAATTTCAGCACATGATTACATCATTTACTTATAAAGGTTTCAAATGTGATATTCCCATGTAGTCTTTCATGTTCTCACAGAACTGACTGGTTTGTTGATTAACTGATTTAAAACAAATATAGTAATCCCACACTGTTGACGCATAAGACAGACAGGCACAACAAAGGCACACACAAAGCAGAGGGAATATTATCACAATACAGGCGTCACTTCATGCATTGGAAGCAAAGCCCAGCGCCTGAACTCCTCACTTCACTGCGTATTTGATCAAACCTGTGACGTTGTTACCTGAAGAAATTTGGGTCACCCACAGCGTAACAAATACGAGGACACAGACCAAACAAATATTGCAAAGGAAGCTTTATTGCCAGTGACAGAGGGGAAATATCCAGAAAGGATTCTTTTTCCACAATATATTGTATTCTGATCTTGATTTAAACAGTCCAACACCGGTTTTTAAAAGTACATATATTCAGCAAGTTGGCCCTTACTAGTGACACTCCTGCAGGTCTGAAGATATTAGTTTCACCTCAACACGATGGCCAAAACACAGTTAGAACCTCTTAAATATTCTATCACGATAACTGAATCAAGGCCCGTCCATGCACTTGTTGTATCTCTGCATGTTCCTCCCTTGGAAATCAATGCCATGGCATATTTCCTATTAAACAGAACAACACATTCATAAAGCCTCAGGCATGGCTTTTAACAAGGATACGCTCACAGATACAATGGCACTTAATACAACTCGGAAAAAGAATTACACACAGAGCTTGCTAAACAGATTTCATACTACGGTAACAAACAAGATTGTTGGAAAACGGTACAGATTTCTTTTTACAGTTGATTTGGTTGCTTTTTAGCTGTTTCACCATTTAGGGTATTTTATATATATGAAATGGCCTCCACAAAAGCCGCTGGACAACAACCGAGTGATTGTGACATTTGTGTAAAAAAAATAAAGTTTTAAAACAATTCAACGTGTGGATGACTATAGCTTCTGGAATCAATTCGATGGAAGATCTGATTTCAAAATAAACACATTCTTGAGTAAAAAGTGTATTGCACTTCCCATCAACTCACAGGAGGAGTGTGTGAAGGGCAGACGTGTTGAATCTTTGTCTGGCAGTAATACGGGCACACCAACCCGCACTAAAACCTCGGAGCACTTGTATTGTTGTCATGGCAACACCGCCGCGATAGCCGATATATCCAGCATGAGTGCAACAGGGGAGACTTTTATATCAGGCGTTTTCGCGGCAGATCATACATTATGCACCTTTTTGCTTATCAGCAGTAGCGCTTCCTTCGGCACAACCAAACGCAAAAAGAAAAAACAACGCTGTGAATGCAGCATCCGTTCACCGCCGTGTGATTTACAGCAGGCTATTTGAAAGCACAAGTACCGCCTTGGAACGCTGCTCTCTGATGAAATTACACCCTCCGTGTGACAAACTGCAGGTTTAACAGTCCCCTCTGATATTTACATTGTGGGTTACTGGAGTGCAAAGACTGATTCAAAGTAAATATTTTTTTCTTTGGTTCAAAATGATGCAAATATATTTAAGTTGTGTATGTGCACAACATCCTACATAATAAAGTCTTTAATATATCTTTGACTAATCTTAATATTTATTATGTTTCGATCTATAAGTATCCTAAACTCACTCTATATAATCTCTTTAATAGTGACGTTATTGATGAAAAAAATAACTTTATAAAAGGCCACACACCGTTTGTTTCTATTGTACGCGTATGCAGCAGTGTGCGCTGTCACGCTCACTGTGTTAATGCATGTCTGGTAATGAACACATGTATCCTGCAGAACTTATATAATATGCATTTCTTATGACACATTCACAATGCATGACTCACAGGGAACACAGCTTGGGTAAAACAGCGATGTCGCGCGAACATCCCACTTGATCAGACATTAATAACTGACTTGCACCTGCCTTTGTATCAATCATGCAAAACAAAAATAAATATCTATTAGTATTAGTATGAAAATAATCACCACTACAGCCACACACACACACACTCACGTACTGTATACATATTGAGATATACACAAAACTTCAAACTGCACGATAGTCCACAGTTTGAACAATATCTAAAGGTACACACCAAAGTAGAAAACAGAAGAGGGGTTCAGGGGTTAAATAAAATAATCATTGCTGGGTCAAACAGGTAGCACACAGCAGCACTGAACTTTGTGTAGGCACAATCTGCTTTTTACATCATCAACAACAGCCCCAAAGAAAAAACCACAGCTACTGAAACATAGGTGACCTCTACAAGCACACAAATCAACAGGTCAACGAGTAGACAGTACATTTTGACACTGCATAGAGTTAAAAACACAGTCCAGGCCAGCGCTCGGCTGCACCAAGCTCACGTCACCAAGATCTGACTCCAGCTATCGGCATTCACACACACACACGTCTGCGCTTGTGTTCGGCTAAAGTACGTCATCGTTATCTGGACTCTGAGATTTCATCCCTTTCTCCTGAGAGACTCAGTTGGCCTGGACTGGTTTTGGACCCACTGCAACGCCATTACAGTCGAGGATGTACTGCAGACAACCTTGAGGCGGGCGCCCGGCACCGTTTTTAGTGGGTTCGCCAACAATCTCTCCCTTCTGGCCAGTTCCCTAAAAAGACAAATAAATCACTTACTCATACAGCAACAAATGTGTTTTCTTGCACTGAGATCTAAAAAATAGCATACTGTAGATTACTTATAATAAATAGGGAGCTCTGTAGAACTTCTGTTATTGTGCTGGAAGCCGGTTGTTGGTTTTTGCTTGCAGACTCCACTTTCTAAACTAATATTAGTTAATATTGTGCTCGGTTAGTGGAGCGGAGAGAGGCACTGAGATGAGGCACTCCAGAAAGTGCCTAAAGTCACATCCTTTGTACTGCTGCAGAAAATCAAAAGCCCTACACAGAGTCCTACACAGAGTTCGTCAGGATTAAACAGGTTAAACAAATCATCGACAGGTTCCTATAGGCAACCGAAGAAAGACAGCAATGGTCACGTTACAATCCTCTCACATATGGCCAATAAAAAAGTAAATAGATATACAAATTGTTACACAGAGCCCCTTTTAACGGTATTACTAAATTGACTCAAGCCTCCTGTTTCCAATCTCTGTGTTTGTTTGTTACCGTACCTGGGATGGCTGAATGGTAGTGGGTCTCTGGGGAGCATTAGCTTCGTTTTCTGCTGCCTGGTTCATTTGTACCAGCACCATGTCAGCAATGAGCTGCCTGTCCTCGGCCTGGTGTTCCCCTACCAGGGGCATGGCAGACCCCACCACCTGCGCCACAAGGAGGATAGCAGAGATAGAGGATGTCACCACTGAGTAGTGCCTTGTGGAAACCTTGTAGTTGTAAAATACATGGAAATATTTGACCTGGAAGCGACACTTCTGAAGCTCAACATGTTCCAGAGAGGTCATTTTTTTTTTAGTGTTCAACCTAATTATATTCCTCCTACCTCTGTGATGTAATCTTTGCCATCTTTCCCATGGATAGCTTTGACTGCACAAATATCCAGACCCCCGAAAATCTCTGAGCAGGTGTCGACCCAAATCTTGTACCTAAAGAAGACAATCAACACGTCTCAGCGCACATGACAGCAGAATGAAACGCCACAGTCCCGTTATCATTTCTACAAAAGATGTAATGATATATGACGCAGGTGGTTTAACACAGCTGCAGGTGCTTACTAGCAATCCACATGACAGAATGAATGACACTTATTTAACACTCACCTGTCAGTCATGGCCACCTGTTCGAGCATAGCTGACCCAGTATTGGTCTTCCAGTTCCCAGATATAGACGTTCTCCTGGTGTGTGTGAAGCACAAAAAAATATATTTCAGTTTTGTTTCTTGTTTACTTATAAAGGTAAAGTAACAAAAGTGTGTTTATACATACATGTACGCTTTGTAGTCAGTGCCAATCTTCTGGATCCTGATGTCGTACTTGGAGTCGATGAGAGGTTCCGTGGTGGTGTACGTCTGGGTGAGAGCCACGACACTGGCTATGTCCTGGAACTTACTGTGATTGTCCACCTTCACCTGTACGCAAAAGAAATAACCAGACATGTGAGACAGATCGAGGAAACTCCCAGGATTAAAAAAAGCATCAAAGCAACAACATAGATGCAGACAAATACCTGATGACTTTTGATAATATTCCAACTGCGTAAATGATCAACATATGCTGTATATTTAACGTGTCGAAAGTGCAACAAAAGCCAGAAATACAGCAAAGCAAAATCATTCAATCTTTTTTAAATTACTGTAAGAAGTGAAAGCTCTATACCTTTCCGATTCCAGAGTGGGCATGTCCAATCTTCACAACAACAGGGAATGATGGCATGCTGACCTAAAGTAAAAAAGCAGAGAATTAATGAGATGGAATTGAGTGCAATCAAACCTTTGGTCAGGGGAGGGGACAGAATATGGAAACTTAACCTGAGTGAAGCTTTTTGGATTCATGGATTGGATGTCAAAGTATCCTGATTTGACATGTTTTCTGATTTTGTTATTTATATGGGTGTCTGTTTTCTGTATGTTGTGCGCAGATACACTTTAATGTAATCTCAACTCTCAATTTGTTCAATTGTTTACTGTTTCAACTGGTGAGTTATTATCTGGGTCATGTGATTGCATGTTTAATTTAGGTTATTGTAATGATTCGTCTGTTAATGATTTAGCCAAAGGCTTTTTAATAAATTCTTTCTTGTTCGATACATTTTCCTATATTTGGATTGCCTGCGTTGCCTCTATTCATTGCCTTTCATCATCATTTGCCAATGTTTTTGATCAATTCCGTAGTTATCTGAGGATGAAGCTGAACGTGGAGCATAACAGGTTCTCACCATCTCCTTGTAGTTTGGGTAAAAGGTCTGCTCGATAAGAGGGAACTTCTCAGCGCCCAGCTTCCTGTGGGTGTTGATAAGTTGGGCAAACTAAAAACAAAAAAAAAAAAGGTAAGAAAAAATAAATAGATCAGATTCAATGCAGACAGAGAATAGCTCATTATTAGTGTCCCTCTCCCTGGCTGCTGAGCGCATACCGCCCATGGCTTGTCACACAGGTTGTAGATGGAAGAAAGGGAGTTGATGCTTGGGACGCCTCCGTACTGCAGCCCAATGATCAAGTTGCGAAAATCTTCATTCTGGGTCATACTGAAGGCGTGCTGACGAATCAGGACAAAGTCTGGCTTGAATGACCTAGAAGACAAAATTATGGCCGAGATGTCAAACTGCGGTACGTGTCGACAGCGATGTGGATGAATCAGGCAGTCGGTGCCGGAGGTAGGTACCCAGAGTCCCTAATGATGAACACCGTGTTGAGGATAAATCTTCCCCTTCTTTTCTAGCTTCCTGTGTCTGCCTACGTGTGTGTGTAGGTGTGTGTTTGTGTGTCTCACCTCATAACCTTGGTACCATTCCTGAGAACTTGCATGTTAACGTTGCAGGTCCCATTGGCATGAGCCACAACGTTGATCTCGCTGAATTCAGCCTGAGGGGTAAATGATTAGAGAAGCATATGAGGACAGAGTACTAAAACTTTGTCTATGCTGTTTTACATAAGCACTTAAAATGGGGATCACTGGCTCGGTGAAACGTACCTGCTCCACTTTGATGTCATAATCCCCGTGCACTTTCTTTCCCCGGAACAATTTTGCCCTGGTTCAAACAGAAACATTAAGAAAGTATTAACTTTTAATGTGACAAAAGAGAGATTTCCAATTCCAGTGTTGGATACATACAACTATGCTGAGTGTGTGAACAGTGCAGAGTAGACAAATGCTGCCTCTTAAGGCCTTTCCAAATGCTGACACACAGTCCTTCTAACCCTTTAAGCTGGCAAAGAGGATAGTGTTAAAACATTACAATGCAGGATGGGTTCACTAAAAAAAAAAAAAAGAGAATTCCTGCCGATGGAAGCTTCACAGATCACATAACATTTCTGGGGCTTCACCGTAAAATAGTGTCTCAGCATTCTTCCAAACAACTGAAGAAGATGGGGACTGCTTTTAAAAATGTATTAAAAACGCAAATGAAGCATGAAGCATGAAATGGCTCCATACGGCTCATACGTTGTACTCCAAGCCTCCCTAAGCACAGAGACCCCAAAATGGTGAGAAAAGACGTTATTAACACCGTTTTTTAAGTCCACATCTACTTCAGTTGAGAATCCTGCTATGCTGTTTTGCTGCGAGGCTCCAGAAAAGTTTTGTGGACTGCCCGACTTTCAATGGGTTGTGAAGGGCAGAGGCGTTGAATATTTGAATGGCAGTAAAACGAGCCAGCCACCAGCCCGCACTAAAACCTCAAAACCATCACGACACTCGGCGGTTAAGATCTAACTTATCGTTTCTGGGTTATCTAATCCTTTAAAAGGCCAGTCTTTGACAGCTCACTCGACACACAAAGTGAGCATTCCCTACTGCCTTCACTGGCAGTACCACACACTGGGGTACGATGCAATGAGGTAAATGAATTCACAATTTCAGAAAATGGCTGCACCTTTCCTGAGTTGAGTGATTCAGCAGTTTTTATAACAGCGTCTCTGTGGTTTTTTTCTGGCTTGACTAAAAATGACACCTGTGGGTCTATTAGCCTTATTCCCTTGGATCACTGTTGCATGGGGAAATCTTTCTCGTGGGATTTCAAGATTAAGATGGATTAGTGTCGATATACTGACACCACAGAGAGTCGAGAACTGTAGAATCCACACAGTGACTGTCAGTGTCGGCAGTGTGTTCGATTTCTTCCCTAAACTGGTGTTGCAGGGGCTAAACTTGACAACGCGAGCTTTGACAGCCACTGGTGTGGTCCCCAGAAAATCGATACTAATGGGGGCCTGATTTCTATTTTCACAGCTTCGAGTTCAGACTCTAAAAACTCCAGACATCTACTGCAGTGCAACAGTGGTGCACTGGTGTGCTGAAAAACACTACAAGATCACCTTTTTTATCCACAAGAGATTTCTTTAATGTCTGGCTGTGTTGGTATATTTTGACGGCGATGCTTTGGAGTTCCTCTTCACCCGCTGTCATGTACCCCGCACTCGCTGCATATTTATTGAGAAGGTAAGGCTGAATAATTCATCCCCAATCTAATTAGAGCATGGGGATGTATTTGGCTGTGGAGGAAAACAAGTATTAAAATATGAATCACCGCTCCTATATCTGGGGAAATGAAAAGCTACTTTGCACTGTGATAAATGCTCTTTGCCAATAAATGCTGTAGACCCGAGACAGTGTTTCCAAAACATGACAACGAGGTATGAAAATGACAAGCCTGTGATTTCATTTTGCTGCTCAAATTTTTAATCTCTCGCTCTCCACAGCCCCAGCTGAGCATACTGAGCATAGAGGCCTGAGAGGACACCATCCTATATGTTTAACATGATCTTTCAGCACAGTAACGTCACAGAAAGCCAGCTCCTCCGGTTAACATCCAGGCCCCTTTCTGTGCTGTCCTTCAGTGAGCTTTCATCCAGAAACAAAGGGCATTATTGTTATAGCGTGGGCCTGAATTAGCAATACTTCTGTCGTTGCCCTTGAATAAAAGTACTGGCCTAAAACTGGAGTTAGTCACTGGGCGCTGTGCCTTCAGCTGCTCACTGAGAGAGAAAAAGGAGCACAATAATAGATGTTTACTTGGATCATTCATGTGTGAGAATCAATAAGGGTATTCTTGACTAGAATTGAAGATGAGATGAGAAACTACATAAGACAGCATTTTCTTTTTCTCTTTTATAATTTCAGAAGTACAACAATGTATCAGTGACTTCATTTGAAAGTTGCAGGCTGCAGTGTTTAAGTATCGGCAAATTACACATCGCTGTGAGAAAATTTCCATTCGGATGATTCACCCCAGAGCGGGTAAGCGGGAGTCCTTGATGAATTTTAATGTCTCATCACTTCGCTTGCTTAACATTCACCCTCACATGTGGGTAATGTTTGAATAAGGTTAAGCTCACGGTACAAAATATTCCCATCCCACTTTCAGCTAAAACAGTCCCCTTATGTATTTTCCTAATGTGGAACATTAAGCGACTAAATAAAAAGGAACCTACGCCTCTCTACTTTAAATCTACTTCACAGAGACAGTAGAGAAGCAGTACATGTCGGCCATTAGTCTGATAAGTAAGGCATCGACTGCTCCTCCTGTCCAGCTCAGTCTTGGCGTGATACCGGGCCTGTCATAAGAGCAATTTATGGCACAGTGTTCCTGGCACAAAGGAATCTCTCTGGACAACTTGCAGCTTCATCTAACAAGTTAAGACACTGGCTGCATGACAGAAGGCTCCTGTTGCTAAATGACGACCCTGACCCTGGCAATCACAGATTTTTATCAGCACACGATTTATCCTACACAGCTAATCATTCTGCTTAACACGACCTGTTGCACAACAAAGTCTTCTGATTCTCTTTTTTGTGGCTGATCCTATAATTGAAGGACATTTGACATTTTGAAGCCTCGTTGAACTTTCACATTTATACCCTATTTGCAGATCTCTCAGTATGTTACAAAGTCTGTGCTGGTGTTTGTCAAAAACATACACATTTTAAATGGTTTCAATTCTCAGTTTCCAAAGTATCGATACACCAGTACTAGCTCAGTTCTTTCGCTTCCCTTTCCGACAGCATTTTGACACATGCACCACCGTAGTTTCTATTTACATACAATGTCTAACAACACTGGTGGTGTCATAACCAGAAAACGCAGTATTTTTACACAGTGACCTTGTACTGTGTCATTACTTGGCCCACACATATACATAGTAGACAGTATAACATCTGTGACATCATTTGATGTGATGAATAGATGTTGACGGCTGCACCTTCTGCCAGATGCAATTAGTCTGGAGGACTCTTCCCTGATTTTATTCCGTGTGTCTTGGGGCCACCAGGACTCGTTGCATATTAACAGCGGGTGGAAAAAATGAAAAACAGCCCGTCACACAATGAGATACAGCCGATAAACACGCCTTCAGACTCAAGGGGAGACGACATTACAGAGAATATTAGGTACTCTGCAAAACCTGCATGAAAATAAAGAGACATTTCATCTTCTCGCCGACAGCTATACGTTTTTTTTTTTTTTTACAGTTTTAGTCCTGCTACTGTGAGAGCAGAATACAAAACAAGTAGTAAAGATAACACATCAGGACTTTTCTGAAACAGTTGATGCCAGATAGTCCCCATCAAAACTTCTCAGTGTGACATTAAATTCCTTGCATTATAGTTAATTGTCCAAACAGTGCCATTTCAAACAGCAGCACTACATACACAACTTCAAGCTACAGAACACTGAACGCTAAATTAAGCAGACCTACACTACTGTGAGTAGACCAAGGCTGATTTCTACTGCCATAGTGACTTACAACTACTGGGTGAAAGGTCCTCCCAAAACCTAGTGAGCGAAACATGTACAACTCCACGTACAACTCCCCGCTCAAGTGTTATCGAGCAGCCATGAAAAATGGATGCAGCACTCAGACAGAGGAAGCCTTTTGAATGAAGTATTTTAGCCTATCTCCCTGGTGGGTGTGTACTAGATAGACCAGGCAAGAAAACAAGAGCGATACTAGTCTGCAGAGCTCGTGAAGGGAGATAAATAACATGATATTGACTACGTGGCATTAGTCATAAATAATGTCAAAGGAGGAAATTACTTTTTTTTTTAAATATAGAGAACTACTTCATATCAGTTCTTCCTAAATATCGACAAACAGAACAATGGGGTGTGAAACACTACCTCACTCCCAGCCCAACCTACTCAATATTCTCTATTAGAATGACCTTTGATGAATGGGATGGTCTTAGTTTAATGTCTTATATTGTGTTCCTCTGCCGGAGTATTGGCACGTCGCACTGTAATCTTTATTCCACAACAAGCAGTTTTCCTTTCCACTAATAACAAATGTGGAACAAGTGACTGCATACGGCTGGCAGCCGTCCCGCAGACGATGGGCTGATCTTGTTAACATTGATCAAGGTTTCTATTAGATAAATGGCCGGCTTTGCACACATAAACAGGATGAGAGTTCACCTAAATGAGGAGAACTGATCTCCTAATGTTTGTGTGATTTTGGTGTGTTTTGTTTCTCAGTTGGTGTATAATGAAAACCTGCCACCGTGGCCATCTTGTTATGGTCTCTAGATGACACAGAGAACATATCAACCTTGATGTGACGCATATGTACACAACATGACATCCAGCAATGACAGACCCCAAGTTGCAGAAATATGTCTGAGGATAGTCTGTTTTTGTACAGCACAGTGGGTAATTTTAGAAAATGGATCAGTTAATTTTATTTCGTTATAACCAGATATTACTCCCACATTGTGTGTTGTCCAATGCTTAAACAAGTGATTTAATTCTGATGTGATTCCCAGGCTGTAGGAAAGTCCAAAGACTCTAAGTCAGCATATCATCCTGTATATGTGAATAAGGCATCACAGTGTTCGATTTACTGATTTACTGATTTTCATCCCTACATAGCAACTGATAATGTCCATAAATACTGTACAATAGGAGGAAATATAGATCATATAGATGGATTGTGCAAATGTGTGGGGTCATCCAGCTGAACAGCTCTAGCAAACACACACACTGCTGTGGAAAATATGCCAGCTGTGTAAACAAGTGTTGATCATGTGGTGATGATAATGATCTTATTCTTTTACTTTTTGACAAGATACCAGCCTCTGAGTAAAATAAGCTTCCTCTAAATCCATGTGCATGCTCATTTAGAGGCGCTGTAATTCCTTACCACAGCGGACAAAGACGCAAGTTACTCGCGGTCCCTAAGGACACTCGCTGTCAGGCTTAAATGCCTTAAAGTAAACCCGCTCTTCATGTTACAGGCATGATGGTTATTCAGTTTAGTGTTTTTACATGCCCATCTACGGTAGGTCACTTTTATGATCAGCTAATGGCACCCTATGCATCGTGGGCTGCAGCAGCTAGTTACATTAATTATTCCCCCCATGTTAGCGCAGGGCATGTCATGTGATCTGCCGTCTGTGAGCAGGGGGAAACCCCATTGATGGAGGGAAAGCACTGCAGTATTCACACTAATTCATATCTCCCAATCGTGCACAACCTGTAGAGCATCCATCTTTAAGGACGGCAAAATACACCACCAATTATTTCAGTTATTCCACTGGGTTTTTTTTGTTGTTTTTTTTTTTTTTTACAGGTAGCCGACCTTCTATTGCTCCAGAATGTATAACAAAATAAAATTATGCAGAAAGACATTTCACACAACACAGACAAAATAGAGGACATTAGTATCCTCCATCTTGGTGTAATGTCATTACTGCTGGGAGGCAATGGACCGTGTTCCCTTCGGTATGGCCTGTCTTTATGTGTTATCGACACACTGGCATACTGTACCATCAGACCACAGCAGCAGTTGCCTGTTCTAGTCTGCAGGGTGCTTCATGTCGTTTCAGTGTTTTTTTTAACCCTTAACTACCTACTACATTCAAATGAATCATGAGGAGTAAAATCAGCATTAAGGATGAGCAAACAAACAACAGTCCATAAATGATCTGAGATAAACTACTACTGAGTAGAGCAACATATTATCTTACCACTCCTGCTGTGGCTCATCAATTACCAGAAGAATCTTGAACTTCTTAGGTGTCGTGACTTGGGTCTGCTCCACTAGCCCTGCTGAGGCAGCTGTCTGCTTGACAACGTTGGTGATGGAGCTGAAGAAGCCTGCTCCGGTGGTCTGAGCTGGCTGAGGCTTCTTCTCTGGAGCAGGGGAAGTGGCTGGAGGTGTAGGCCCGGTTGTAGGGGACTTGGCAGGGGTGGGAGAGGCAGGTGGAGGAGGCTGAGGTTGGTCAGGCCTCTGGAGGTCTGTCATGTAGCCATTGGGCAGGTTGGAGATGAACGTGCTGTCCGAGAGACGCCGACGCAGATAATTCATGGCTGCAGCTGAGAGAGCAGAAGAGTCAATAAGCGCTGGGTGTGGAAAACGATTCTGCCGAGGAGTCCCTGTTCTCAGTGTACAGCTGGTAATGGCTGAGCTCTCAATGCAAAACTCCCAGTGAATGTACTCCCTCCCAGTTCAGTGGAGCATCCTCAGAGCTCCCCCTCACTGGCGGTGACGCTGCACTCACCCTCAGCCAATCCCCTCACACTGTGCTTTCCTCAACCATTGCAAATGATGCTCAGGCTCTGCCTCTCCTTCCTCCTCTCGTCCTCTCCTCACTCCACTCTCACTCACTGGTGTGCCTGCTTTCCCTACCCCTCCCCCATTTTCTACTGCCTCACAGGCGTCATGCTTTCTTGAACCACGGCATTTATAATAGAGGGGTTTCCAGTGCAAGTGCAAGAGAGTATACTGAGCCCCTACATCACAATCGCCTTGCCTCTGCCCCTGCTGTTCCTCGTGTTTTGCCTGCACTCTATACATGCACAGCATCTCTGTGTGTGTACAATGCAGCCATGAAATCTAAAATGGCTGTTTGGACTGGTGGGCAGTGTTGAATGAGAGGACAAGCGTCAGCAGCAGTCCCTTTAGACACAGATGCATGCAGTGAATCCTCTCCCTTAATTGGTTTATCGATCCCTATATAGATATTTATTTTACTTAATACAATTCCCTGAAAGACGTGCTTTACATCACTGCTTTATCTGACTTAATTAGGCAGCACATGTCTACTATGGGTGGCACAGTTTATCATTACATGCAACTACACTTTCATAAACACATTCACTTCTGCACATAAACTATTGAAATGTTTATAATAGCACAAAAACACAGCTTTACTTCACTAAAATACCTGTTTATTAATATAATTATGCTGAAAAGCAGATACAAAGAAAAGCTTATTACTAATTTTGGCAAAAAAGAAAAGAAAACAACAGTCACTGGTTCTCCTTGTAATACATTAATAGGCTGATCTAACATATTTTAATATTTTGGTCTATATACGAGGAATATAGAAGGAACAGTGTGATGAAACCATTGCAGACCACCGTGTCTCCAATGCAGGCAACTAATGAGAATTGGCTCAGGAAACAGATCAATAATAATCCATCCCTTGGGGTTCTCAGAGGTCACCACAAATCTAGTCACAGTTTGAATCAACATCACAATAATACAAGGATTTGTACAGATTATTGCTGAGGCGATGAAATCCTTACTTACCAGTTTAAATAATGTTAATAACCATAAACGTAAAGGTGGACCTGCATCATCGCGCCACTGAACCGCTGATCTTTGAGCACACTCCCTCATCCATCAGCAGATTTACATTGCACTGACATGTACAGAGATTCCAGCGCCACACTTGGATCATATGGTGATTAGATCAAATGCTGTGGATATAAAATGTTCTGAAATACTCACATTTTATAGTACAAGCTGTATCACACTGTAAAATAATTAATTTTATATACAATGGTGGATACTTTTAAGCAATTTTTGTCCACAGTTAGGACAAATCGAGTTGACCTATGATGATATTTTATGCTTTTAAAAGTAAATGTTTTCTCTACAGGTCCAAAATGTGCTTTGCATTATTCTAATGCTGCTACATATAAACATAATGCTGCATTTTTTTTTTCCCCCGGAGAATTTTTGTATGTATATCCATGTAACATCCATCAACTGGAGATGAATACGAACTTCCAGTCAAATGTAACGTGTGATGGCTGAGCTTCACATGAATACTGGGGTCAACACATACGTAATCATAGCTTGCATGTTTGTATTTTGTTTAATATCTTCACATTGTTTCTCTAAGTTGAAATTGCACTCTTCATAATCCGTTACATAACTACTGCACTAATAAGATTGCTAGCTTAAAGGGCAAGGAGTGTCCCTCCCCTGATTTAATCAAGGATCTCATGATAAGCCCTGTCAACTAAATATCCTTTAAAACTGGACACAAATTGACTTTGTCTACCTACTGATTTGAGAATAGCTGCACTGTGCAGTAGATCTCATACATGAATACTAGGGTGACATCATCTGGTAGCAGTGGAGTAGTGAACATCTAGGGTCTACATTCTAGATCAGCCTCCACTTTTCTGAAATTATTATGTTTTTCAATCAGATGTCTAAAGGTGACGAGATTAAATAAATGTCTTGCACTACGCTCCCTGCCAAATTACCACATTCTGAATGTTAATACAAGTGATTTAGGCTTTTGGATTGTGTCTTTATGCTTGGATAGATCTCAGTCCATCTATGAGTGCCATAAACTATATTAAAAAAAATGAAATACGCATAAAAACATTAATGAATGCCTGCTCAGATGGTGCATAGTGACATGAACTGTGCTGCGGCTGCTCGGACAAAGGTTTTGGAGGCCTATTTGTCATTCCTAACACGTCATTCAAATGTTTAAATTGGCTAAAAATATTTTATTTTTCTAGCCGATATGGAGTCCGTGTCCAACTTTTACCTAAAATATATTTTGTATTATATTTTACTTTTTGAGTTACCTCCTGCAGCGTTGTGTCGCTAAATTAGGTGTTTTGTAAACGTAATACGTTACGTTGTTTATACGCAAAACTCCACATCGCACCGTGGTTCACAGCAACTGACTGTTCATATTGAATAAATACATCTTTTAGCTGAATGTTTTAACACGTTTTTGTGTCGAGCAGATCCCCAAACACAGTAATTTTACCCCCCAGTTCGCCTCGTCTCCGCTAGGGCCGCTCACCACTCTTTTGTGTTTGTGCAGAAGGAAAGTGCGTAAATGCAGTGAAGGCACGCTGGGCTAGCCATGGTCGTGTTATGGCTGTGAAGCTAATTTTGTCGATGAAGTGAGTAACATCAATTGTTATCACGTTACTTAACTAGGATTTTTGTTGTTGGACATTAACCCAACTAAATATAACTCAACCGTAAGTTGTCACTCACTAAGCGTAATTCAACGTTTATTCGGTATGGCGAGTTGAATCGGGAACCTTAAAACTAGCTTAACTACAAAGTTGGGGCATAACAGCTAGCAGTTCATGCTAACTTTGGTTTGTGCCATAGACAAATAGCTAAAGTTAGCTAGCGAGTATGCTAACGGTAGCTCGTGTAACTAAGATAAGTTAAGTAGGCTAAGCTAACTACTGTAACCATATTTGTAAAACTGTTAATTGTTATAATAACAATTGACTTACCCATCTCGGCAAGCGTAGCTTTCTCATTCTACATATGTAGCCGTAAAAGCTAGACGAGAAAGGCTAATAGCAGTTAGCGAAACCTACGTGTTTAGCTAGCTGTGCTGCTAGCCTTGGTATCGTCACCGTCAGCTAACCTCAATAGAGCACTTGCCATTTGCACTAAATTGCTTCACAAGTCAGCAAAGTTCACATTCCCGGTCACCCTTTGATGTGTCCATGTTTTTTTTAAACTTCCTACAGGATAAAAGACTGTGTTGGCTTCGCTGGTATATCTTGCTAACATCGATGTTAGCAACTAGCCTGTTCGTGTAAATGCTCTTCACTAGAATGGACCTGTTGAACTCTCAGTTCCTGGACAAGATGAACAATAACATCGGGAGACTGCACTACGACGGTAAGTTTGAAAGTGTTAACGTGCTGTAATGTGTCTTTATCGTGTGTATCTAACTTTCATGTGGAACCAACACTTAAATGCGTCTCTTACTAGTAACGTTGTTTTGGTTTGCGTTGACGTTACATGTTAAATACCGGAAATACGACATATTGGTGTCCTGTCCTTATAACACAGTTTTAAACCCTCATTTGTAGCATGTTATAAATAAATTATAAATACACTCTGGGCTCAGAGCCACAAGGACTGGTATATGTTCCAAAGCAAATTCCAGCCATCGCCACAAATCTTTCGCCTCTTTTTTTTTTGATGCAGCGGGTTCAAACTTAAGACTGTAAACACCCTGTGTGCTTATGTGAAGTCTTTAACTCCCAATAAATATTTTGAATGATGTAAACGTAAGCTTATAAAAGTACAAGTAGTTTAATTTATTATCTTTTTTATTGGCTTTTTTCAAATCATAGTTCTCACTAGAAATCAGTTTCATCTCTGAAGACAGAACAAATTCCTTAAACTTATTTGCACTGTTGATTCTATCCCCATAGATGAGTCCAGGACACCCTCCCTGCCCATTGCTATGGCCAACATAACTGGGCCTCCTCCTCCACACTGCCCGAGCAAACGGAAGTATGGCGAAGAACAAATGGACGACCGAATCAACTGTGATAATGACCACATGACCAAAATGAGCAGATTGTTTGCCACCGAGCTGTAAGTCTCTTTTTGAAATCTAAAAGCATAGATTATAATCACCTGTCAAATCTGTCATTGTCAACACATCAGCTCCTTTAATTTCATTTGTCAAATGATGTGCAAAGTATCTCGTAAGTAAGTTACATTATTTATATAGTAGCTTTCAGGAGCAGAGATGTCACAAAGTGCTTCACAGAGGCAATAACGTATCAACATTTAGACCCAAAACACTATAAAATCAAGTAGGAAATAGAAAAAGCCAAGTCTAAACAAATGGGTCGTGAGCTGATTTTTAAAGGTGTCCACACTGCAGTGTCTACAGATCTTAAGCCAAATGGGAGAGACTTTAAAATTTTAGGAGCCACAACTTCAAAAGCACGGTCTCCTTTAGGTTTAATTGATCAGTTTTCATAGATGTAGGAAATACCAGAAAGCCCTGATTGGAGGACCTTCAAGACCTACGAGTGACATAACCTGACCACGCAGAGCTTTTGTAAGGGATCACAAGAACCATACATTAGATTTTTTTGTATTTGATGGGGAGCCAGTGGAGAGCAGAGATCAGTATCTTGTCTTCTAAATGTATTCATTTTTCATCCATGTGTGGGGCTCAAACGCACCAGCCAGTAGCCAAATGCTAATAAATGTACATATGACTGGTAGAATTGCATCACTCACCAGCTATATATATATTATATTCAGATATAACTTGGGGAAAAAAAGAGAAATCCTCAACAAATGTATGTATTGAGCAAGAGCCAAAACATTCAGCTTGCAATAAATCCAGTATGAGATTAAGAAATGAAAGTCTGAACATACTTATTACATATCCACATATCCTTAGAGCATTAACCACTCCTGGTCTGTAAAGTGTTGTGATTCTAAGAGATGACTATCAAGAAGAAAAGACTGCATACTAAACAAGACCACAACCACAGTCTTCGCTGTGTGCTGTCATCTTTTTATAGACGGGTGATGCCACAGCCGGATTGTAAATCACTCATGAAAAGGTGGTGGTTTAATTTAACTCTCTTCATCAAGGGCCCGTCCCTCTGCTGGAGACAACCGTAATGAGCACTGGAGCCACAGCCGAACTCCCACCGAGCAAATTTCTTCCTCCCCAAATGGTCTCCATGGGAACCACCTGTATGCTTCCATTTCTGGCTATGCTGTAGACCAGCCTCTGGCTCTGACCAAAAGTAGCCACGACATCGGAGTAAGTGGCAGGGAGAGGTCTGTCATGAGCGGGACTGCAGAGCGGCAGCAGGTACGTAAACCCATTAAACTCGGACGGAGGGGGGTTACATCTGATGTTCACAGTGACGAGAGTTAAAGCACAGAAGTAAATACGTGATTTTAATGTTGGCTCATTTAGATTAATCAAAGAAAATTATATCCACACAGCTGCAAAAGATCTCATCTAAGTCCACCAGGATACTTTTATAGATCACTACTTAAAATTTTGATGGTGTGGGTTGAAGGCACTACATGCATACCAACCTTTCAGTCAGTAGAGGAGGTATTCATCTTTTTACTTACATGGTCATAAACTGTAGAGTTCTCTTTTAAGCTGAAACAGTAGATATGCTTTTGGGGCCTTACTGTCTTGAAATCTGACACAGTACAAATCAGTCCAGATGTCCGATTTCTCTGCAGGAGCTCTACAAGGGCCGTATTAACCTCTGTGTTTAATATATCTGTAGACTGATTGTGTGTACTTCTTCTCTCTATAGAATCGTCCCTCTGTTATTATCTGTGCCCCTGCAAGCAATCGCAATTGTAACCTCTCACACTGCCACATGAATGGCTGCTCACCCAGCCCGCCTTCTGATCAGAGGAAGACCAATGGTAAGTCTTAAAATGTCATTAAGATACACAACATGCAGACTAATATTTATAAAAGTACACTTGTTTTTTTAGCAGTTACAGACGGGACACATGCACTTAGGGGATCTGAATTATCTCTAAGATGCAAAATGGTTGAAACTTGCCCAACTTAAATGTGAAAACCTTCTCTTTTTTTTTTCACAAACTAAATTATTTGTATTGACTTGTTGGAGTAATGACAGATGTGATCTATTTATACATTGCATGTGTGTTAATAACCAGGGTTTATTTTTTTTCTCCTTCCTTAACTCATAATGTCATTATAGCGAACACAGTCAGCGATCCTGTGATTGAGGAGCACTTCCGTCGCAGCCTTGGAGAAAACTACAAAGAAGCAGAGCCCGTGTCCAACTCGGTGTCCATCACTGGTTCAGTGGATGACCACTTTGCCAAGGCGCTGGGAGATGCCTGGCTCCAGATCAAGGCCAAGGGTGGTGGTCATCAGTCCCCAGAGGCAGATCCATGAAGTAGAAGGGAGTAAACAATAATCACTTCCTTCGTGTTTGCATGTGAGATTGGCCACTTGTCATTTCTCCCCAAGCATTGACTTCCCTTAGCAAAGAACAATGTAAGACACATGGTGCTCTCAGACGCTGTTCCCTTGTGGACATCGAGGTCAAATTTCTACTCTTAAATTGGCAAAGTCTCTCTATTGACATGGAGATAAGAAATGGTTGGGTTGAAAGCGTTAGCTGTACAATCATGGATTTTATTTTGCGTTTATAGTGAGATTCACAAAGTGATCAGTTGTTCGGAGCGCATGTTCTGTTTTACCTGCCTTGATAGCCAAAGAAATTCTCTGCCTTTCTCCATCAACATATAAGCCATAGATCTGGTCTTTTACTGTTTTCATTCTAAAATCACACTGCTTTTCAATCTATATTACTTGAAAAGGACAGCCAGGTCTTACTGCGCGATTGCATTTCTGACCGTTTAGGTAGCAGGTTTCCAGTTTCGTTTGGAACTACAATGCGCCTTGTGTTTTGAAATTGTGATGATGCATTTAAGGATCTGGTCGCCCCTGCTTTCTGCAGACACTAGTCTGACTTCTTTATGATCCTGAACTGGACTTAATCCACTGTTAACTAAAATAATATTAGTTTCCTGTCTATATGCTCACTGTGGCTGATTATTTAGTAAACTAATATCAATCATAGCAGATGTGTCTAGCTAGAACGCATGTTTCAAATAGCTGGTTTCTATTACAAACCTTTATTCTATACTATATATTTACTCAGAATTTATTTTTTATCTGTAACAATTTAGAAATACTCACTGCTGGTACAGTTGTACTCAATATATTTTTTGTATCTGGTTTTCATTACTATATGTAGGTGTACATTGTAGCATCCATCTACAAATCACAGCCTCTGGCAAGGTTGTCTGAATGCAGTTTAAAGGGCTATGTTGCTTTTGTTATTCTTTGGAGCTAGCTTTATACATGACTGAATACAGCTAAATCGGACCTTCTGTAGCACAGTCTATTAGCAGTGGTGTTATTTATTCTGAACATGTCGATGGTTTCATGTTGACTTTTGGCTCAAGCATAGTGACAACAGAATTCTAACGTTTCTTTCTAACAAGAACAGCGGCTGTTTCCATTCCTGTCATGACAAGCAGTTGATTTCCCTTAAAGCACATGCAATATGGATGTCCTTAATTCGCTAGTAGGTGTTGACATTCCACCATGATTTGCCTGACACACTTATCATTTCACTTTTATTGTGTCTAGAAAGCACAACTGAAGTGAAAAGTATGTTTATCTTTTGTTTCTATTCAAGGTGACGTCATGGTGTGAGCTGCAAAAAAATCTTCCTTCTTTATTGAGTAAAGGTGTAAGTGAGTCGTTTAGTTGAGTTTTGCTTCAAATTAATTTCTCACCCTTCTTAAATTCTCTACTAAAAGTATCGTAACCTATTTGTCAACACTGATTTTAAAATGTGTTATTGCAAATTCAGATTGTTTTTTTGGTTATGTCAATTAACTGTCTGTGAAAGAACATACACGTTTGTATTAATATTATACCGTTCTTGACTTGTTACACTATCCTGTCTTTATATTTTATTTTACTCATTCAAGACTATCATTGCGCCGCGCGGAATGATCATAGATATTTTGTTTCTATTCAGAGGTAGTGTACTCATATGTAGCATGGATGCTCATTATCTTCTAACCATGCATTGTTTAAAAAGATATTTCTAAAAAGTTGATTATTTTCCCACAACTGTAATAAAGTGCAGGAACACAAACGGTCTTCTGTTCAAAGACTTTTCTCGGTGCAGTGTCAGAAAAACGTCTGTGCTAAAAGTTTAACGAGTTTATTTAGCTTTCTGTGTTCTTTAGTGGATTATGGGGATTCAGGAATCTGCTTGTTTGACACAAGTTGATAATCAGTAATATGTTTGGGGTATTAGTCCGCTGTTATTTAATTTCTACATTTAGACTACCTGTATCTGAAAGACTGTTTGCAGAATGGACCTTTTCCAGATGTCATCCGTGTAGAAAAAAAACAACAAAACACTTGTTCACTTTTGTCCTTATTTCTCTGGAAGAAAATGCCACTGTTTTGTACTTAATTTCTTCCAAATAAACATACAAATACCTACCTTTTGGATATTTATTGTCATCCTTTCTGCTAAGAAATGCAAACAAGTTACTGCATATTGTTTCATTTGCAAGGTTTGAAGTTCTCATGTTTTTGCAACATATCTCTGTCCAGTTAAAGAATAACTTTTGGCCTACATTATAGCCACAAATGCAGGATTTGTATAGGTGAAAATGGAAAGTAATAGGTGGGACGATAGTGAAACCTTTTGTGTAAAATTGAATGAAGCTCCTTATTTCCCTAATAAAGGAAGCATTAACATACCAGGAGTTAAACCATCATGTTATTTGTGACTTGTGTAGGTTTGGCTGCTGCTTATCCCTCAGATTGACTAATAATCTATAATGTTGCAGCTTCTATGTTGAAACTCGGAGTCTTTAATGAAGTGGTGGCACTCCTATCTGAACCAGGCAATCAGACATCATAGATCATTCTCTGTTTGCATTAGTCAATTGCTGCCACGGCCCCACATTTAATTGATTTAACAGATAATTAGTCAGAACTCTTTAGTTCCGAGGGACGATCATTGGACAAATGTCCTTTTGTAAGTGACCATAGATGTCAACTGTGATTACACTGTATCTGCGAATGCTTCTTAAATCTTTTTCTTTTATTTGGTACAGTGCCTGATGTTTTTTGTTCCAGGTGTTGGGTTCAGCTTTTAAAGTCCTGTAACTAGCTTATCATTCGACTGAAAAAACGTATAACAAATATGTCGAATGTCACATCGGAGGAGCAGGTGCAATGCATACACTTTATATTAGGGTATAAGTATTAAAGGATAAGTTCATCTCAGAAATAAAAATGCAGTCAATATCTACTCGCCCCCAATGCCGATGGAAAGACGGGCAAAGTTTCCGAGTCCACAAAACATTTAAAGGAGTGTCACAGCAAAACAAAGCTGCCGCATTCTCCGGAACAACTGAAGTAGTTGGAGAAATGTAAAAAACAAACAGAAAATATGAAATGGGTCCGGAAGCCCAGAGAGACATCTCAAATTGATTTGAGAAGACATTATTTACAACCTCATTGTGCTCCCACTTCACAGAGGTGCATGCTAATGATTTTACCTCAGCAGCTACAGGGACGTTTTTGGCAAAAAATAGGCGTTGGAAACATCTTTTTAAATCAATCTGGGATATCCTTAAATTTGCTGTATGGAGCCATTTTAAGTTTCTTTAAAAAAATGTTGTAAACAAGTCCTCCATCCACCTCACTTGTTATGCTGCCCACTGTTTTGTTGACCAAGGAAATTTCTCCGGGCTCTCCATCGTCATGGGTTTGATTAGATGATGACTGAATCTATCCTTTAACCATGAACTAGTTTCCATTAGCATGCGTATTAGTAGCAATTTGGCTCTTTGTTGTTTGTTGTTATTTAAAAGCACTGAGAAAAGGCTTTTTCTGCATGATAACCCACAATTAGTAGGCTATTTGGAGTTTTCTTTATTCTTTTAATAATCTCCTAATTACAGTTTATTGAGAGAAATTAAATAAAACAATCTGATATTCTCAGGATGGGAGAATGACTGTACCTCATATTGTCATTATCTCTTAGTAACATGCCATAAAAATGACCTACTCTTGTGTAAACAGATCACAAAATAAGCCAAAATTAAGTGTTTTTTAACTCCGAATACTTAATACAACATTGGCATGTTGAGTCACTTTCTCTCGTCCCAGTGTCTCTGTTCTGAGGCCTTTGTCCAACATGCAAACAGCTGTATTTTTAATGTCTTTCTATTTCTACTAAGTGGCTGTGTGTGTGTGTGTGTGTGTGTGTGCGTGCGCGTATGTGCGTGTGTGTGATGAACTGTACGGCCGTGTCATCGTGTTCTCGACAAGCAGCTGACGTCTTTGGCCCTGGATGTTGTTTGGTTGATTTGATGTCATGGTAACAAATTGCCGCTGGAAAAATCCATCACTTTTAAGCGAGAAAGGGGCAGATTATGATTAATGACTCAGTGCTGAGGATTGCTCTATTCAGACTTAAGCATTGACCTAGAAAGCGTGTCTCCACATTATTATGTTATAATGGAAATGGGATAATATGACTGGTAATAATTCTTGTGAGATAGGGCTTTAGTTGGATCAGAGATTTGCTGATTTCTACTTTTCCCCGATCAGCAGATGGCAGTGTTACACCACCTTACGGGCACCGCTTTTAAATTCTCAAGTCCCTGGAGATCAAACAAAGACACAAGCATCATCATTCGCTGAAGATTGATGTGGATGCAGCATGAATTCGGTGTTTCTGTTGGTAATGTGAAAATGTACTTTGCATGTGAAACAGGTCCATAGGTAACAGGACTGACTTTCAATGCCGAGAGCAGAGATGCGCCGTGGATGTTGGCTCCAACGTGGCTCCAGATCCCAGACTCCTGCTTCAAAGGATCTTTTTTAGAAATGTCATTGTAGATGTATTTCTGTATAGTAAACATGGTGCAGGATTAGCATATCCATAGTTAGATGTTTAAGCTATAAATAGAATCTTAAAAGGCTGAATGAAAATGTAAATGAGTATACCTCCACTTCAGTTTGGTCAATTTGAATTTGTTGAGCACCATTCATTCAACGCAAATCTTTAAACTAGGAAAGAAAGGTTTTCCTTTTCTCTCGCTCTCTCTCTCTTTCTCTCGCTCCTTTTTGGTTGCTCTCACCCCTCGGGCTCAAATCTGCTCAAAAGCCCCTCCAACAGACCACTGCCTCCACGAGATTAGACCCAGGCATTCACCAACCACAATGCCCCTGCTTCTGCTGCACCATGCCTTCCAAGGCAGCCTGCTCTTGTGGGATTATGGAGAGGAGATCCACATTTTCCTTCTTGCGCAAAAGAAAAAACCCAATCCACACACACACACACACACACACACACACACACACACACACAGGCACGCACGCAGATATCGGGCCACATTGGTGGCCGACGTGGAACCGGTGTCTAAATCAAGATGACACATCAGGGTCACGCCAAATTCGGCTTGGCCCTTTCAGTGTGTGAAGGCCACAAGGAGCATGACATCTGTGCTTGCGACGGAGGACCGCTCTCTCAGTCGCTGCCTCCCGTTATTGCCGTAACAGGATGGACTCTGCTGCGTTCAGACACGGTCAAGACACACATATGTTAAACACTGTCCTCTCCGTTTTTTGCTTTTGCTCGGTTGCATGAAAGGAATGAACCAATGAAATTTGCCGTTATGATTAATCCAATTGGGTAAATGAATAATCTGACTACAGACTAAATTGGAGAACCGATCGTCGCAGTCTCACACGTGTTGGCGCACGTAATGCATACATTTGAGCCTGTACAAACGTCTGATACAGATCTCATTCTTCGTTTGCATAATTCCAAATTTGTTGTGCCTGAACAGAAGGCGATGCTGCACCCCTATCCACAACATCCCCGAGTGCACAACGTCTGGGGAATTTGCATGATTGCCTGTAGATTATTTGAACATTATCCATTCCCCCTCCTCTTCTTCTTAGTTCTGTGGCTCTCTGCTGTGAGGATGCACACACATCCTTGGGCAAAAGAATCTAAAATAGATCATACAAGCAACTGGAGTAGATGCACAGGCACAGGAAGCAGCTCACGGGCAGACTTGAGTCATGCTGGCAAGATCATGCACCCTGAGCTGACAGCCCAACACACCAGATTACCAAGCACGTCATTTCTAAAATGTGGCCGCAACCTTACTATAGGTCGCAAACAAGGGGTGAAATATTGAGATCCAACCCGGGTTTTACCCATAAATGACTCCTGAACGCGCTATGGATCGAGCGCAGGGTTTGTACGTGCTTTAAGAAACGACCTGATGAGCATCTCTGGCTTCAGCGGCTGTGGCTCATTCATTGTGTCATGTGGACTGCTGGCAATGGCATAACCTTTGTGGAGGGAAGGAAAGACAACGCGGTCACTCTGGATAACGGTCTCGCAATGAACAGAAACAGACCCTGTCAGGCCGTCTCAGCATCAGTTTTTCAGCTGCACACCACCGCAGACACACTCTACCAATCGCTCTTTGCCTTTTCCCTCACTTCCTCCCTCCATCAGTTAAGACGGCTCCTTTCTTGATTCGGCCCTCTTGTGTGTGCCGCGTTTGATTACATTGTGTTTGGCAGGTTCCTATAAATCCCTCCTTTATGTTGCATCCATCTTTGACCTGTTTTTTTTTTTTGTTTTTGTTTTTTGCGGGCGAACATTTGGCCCCATGTGCGGCCGTATGGCGCTTGACACAGCCAGTGATTTCCTCCTTATACAGTTGGCTTATATTTGACAGTTTTATATATTATTGATCGATTTGTAAATGATTGATTCACAAGGGCCATCTGCTTGCACAATAGCACGACTGTGCTGCCTCATGAGGTTTTTTTGTTGTTCCTTCAAGATAATGAATTGCTTCCAATTAGGACATACAAACGACGGGCTAATAATTCTTGTTAGCCAGAGACCATGTTTTTTTTCTTACGAGATCAGGACCCATGTAATTACCCAAATTTCCTCTCTTTACAGCAGACAGGAAAAGGGATGTGTATTGAGACAGTGGGGTTTCGGGCACTGAGCAGCAGATAAATGCTTGAACCATCACTAAAGGGCATTCTCATGTCTCATTATGAGGCTTGTTAGGAGCCCACATTACAGCTGCTTGACTGAGCAGCCTTAATAAGGAAAATGACCCAACACCAATATGAGCAGCGATGTTTCTCCTCTCACGTCCATCTACTGCCGACTTCCGTGGCCCTATCTCTTTCCTCTTGTCTGTCTGCCTCCCCCTCCCCACTCCCCACCCC
>OMLP01031098.1:4452-17201 GCA_900302685.1 Spondyliosoma cantharus
TTTTGTTTTGTTTTGATTTGATTTATTTTGTTGTGTTTTTTTTTTTCTTTTCTTTTCTTTTCTTTTCTTTTCTTTTCTTTTCCGAGTTGGGAGGCTTTTCTTAAAAAAACACAGTCAGATTCAGTTAGTAATGACCTCTTTGAAATGTAGTCAGTAACGTAACCCAAGTATCACAATATGAAGGTAATTTCACTATCCATCACTTTTGCATTACTCCTATAATCCTTTTCTTTTCATTTCTTTTCTTTGTTTTTCATGAGGAATGAAATGTAAAACATGAAAGTCGTGACGGAAAGTAACTAAGTTGCATTACTTTCATAATGTGATACTTGGGTTACGTTACTGACTACATATAAAGAGGTCATTACTAACTGTAGCTGAATTATTATTATTATTATTTGAAGGAACCCTCCTAACCCTGAAACTTTACTAGAATACAGCTACCTGTTTTTATATCCTGATTATATAATCCCATTACATGTATTCTGTTACTCGCCAAACATGCAGATGCATTTAGAATATATTTAGAAAAGGATGATAAAAAATAACAGAAATAAAAAAAAAAGTATGTGTAACGCTTGCATTACAAGCAGTTAAACATAATTTTAAGGGTGTTTTTTCTGCTTGGCTTTATTCCTAAACAGACTCGCTATAGACATATTTTATCCCATCAGGATTTTATTTATAAATTCCTACGCAGGTTATGAAAAGCAGAGTATTTCCAAATGTGTGAAGTAGTTCAGAGCTGTCTTGTCTTCTCTCTTTGTGCACCATTAACTGCTCCAAAGATCTGATGTAAATGTGAATGTTTTGAAACAAGCATTCTGATCTATTGTCATATTTTACATCTTTCAGCCCCTCACGTTTTATGTTGATGTCTTAGTCACAAAACCAAGCATCCTTTTACTGTGTACATCAGGATAAACACAGACATTTGTTCAATCATTACGCTACTGTATTATGATAGTCTTTTTGGTACTGGGTAGTGCAATACAAGAGAAAAAGTGACACTCTGTGTGCCACTTCATAAGGTTTGTTTTTTACATATACACTATGTAGGCTATTCACTGAAACCAAACCTAAATGTCAGAACCCAACATGATAAACCTCGTCTCAAGTCTGTGTAACTTTCCTCTGGTTGGGGATGAGACATAGCCTAAATTCCCCCACAAATGTGACCCAGTTTGTGGAAACCTTTCTTACAGAGGAGTAGTGTTCGGTGTTCTGTGTTTTTGGCTTGTGTTCGTTTGTTTTCCTCTATAAGAAGTAGGCCATGGTGTGCATGGTGGAAAAGGTTTTGTTTCAGTTCCAACACGCCTTCAAAATAAAAGCTTTGGGAATTCCAGCAAACCAAATTACCAATTACTGAATGAATTTGCTTATTGCTTCTGTTGGAGCTATTTATTGTTAGTTTGTGTTTATTTATTATTATAACAAGTAGTACAACTAATTGTTTATAACAAGTAGTGGGCTCACCTGGCCTTAGCAACCCACATGAAGGCCGGTTCCACCAACCAGCCAACAAGTGGCCCTAAGGACTCTGAACCTCAGAGCTCAGGTGTCCTTAACAACTCTGTAAGGACACTCCCACACTGTGTAAGGACACTCCCACACAGAGTTTAAAACTCCCCTCCAGTTAGTTAGAAATGAAGAAGCTTCTTGGATGAGAGGTGAAACATCCCCAAGACACTGAAACACATCCAGTTGGCTACGATACAGCACTTAGAATAACAAGTAGTGTAGGGGACCCTTGGTGTCAACAAAGGAGACCGAGAGATTCAAACGGGTGCTTAAATTTTATTGTCTGCTGTAGCACCTTGAAAACTATGGAAAGGAAATACAAAAAGAAAATAAAGAGATTAGATTAAATACATGAAACATTTCATTTACAATTTCCTAATACAATTTCCAAACCCTCATTAATAGTAAAATAAAAAGATACATTATTAGAAAATGTTTACAATCATTTTTAAAACTTGATCAACCATATCAAAACTTGAGTTCGACATACCTCGTTCCAGTATACCATGGGAGCTTATCGTTTATTATGTTGAAGGTGACACCTGGAGAACCATCTGCCTCCTAATAACAGTAAAACAAACTTATGACAGACTGCAGCAACCTAATCAACATAAAGACGGTACATGATTATATTACATGGATCAAAAGCAAACTTACTCGGAGAACCACAAATAATCCAAGCAAAGGAGCGCCCAGCGGAGACAAAGGAAGTGATTGAGATGCGCACAGGTGAGGATAAGCACAGGTGAGCTTACAGGGCTCAGAGTCTCCTCCTTTTTATACCTTGCTACCCTCGCCAATACTGGCCACTAGATGGCAGTCCAAGGTCATTTACATGCTCAACAGACAGAACAGAGAGACAGGCTGAGGTGACAGCCTAAAACAATTTACTGTTCTTCACAAGTAGTACTTTTTGTTTGATTATTCTAGATGTTTGCTTTATTGAGATTAGAGCTTGGTAGCATTTTCTTTTGCTATTTATTTGTTTTGTGTCGTTATTTTCTTGTTTACCATGTAGAGTTTTGTTGAGTTAGAATTTGTTTTGTTTTTTGTTTTAATTTAGGAATTTGGGTAAAACTGTGGGCACCCAAGATTATATAGGCAGAAGGATAGGTGTGGGACCATGATGCACCTGGGCTTCTGGTAATGTTTCAACCAGAGCCGGAGAGGCATACAGATTTCCTTTCGTTCTGTGTTTTTGTGCTTGCTTTTGGAAAATAATTCACAAAAAAACATGAATGGACAATGAACTTCTTTAATCTCTAATTACTTTAATTCCTTAAATTTAATGTAAAGTTTAAAAAAAACAAAACATGAATCAGTGTATTGTTGTTGTTGTAGTTGTGAATATTTTTATCTCTCATATTTTTGATTTACTCAAGTATCTCATTTATTTATTTATTTAATCATTCATGAAGCCTATTCACCGTTTATTACTACGTTATTTATGAAAAATCTTATTCTGACGTCACAACCGCTGCAGGACACGTTTTTTTCCCCCCCACAAAGCTTTTATTTTGTAAGTGTCGGCCGGTCCCGGAAGTGCTGCCCTTCCTGTGTGTAGCTTGGCTGCTGGGACCGGACGGAGGAGGAGATCCATCCGCAGGAGTTTGGAGAAGTTTCCTCGCTGTCGTGTTGGCAGTTTGACCGTCGAAGATGCTCCCCGCAGCGCTCACCGTGTTACTGACTTTATTCAGCCTCTCTGAGAGCAAACAGAAAGACTTTTACACCTTTAAAGTGGTGAACAGCAGGGGGAAGCTGGTGTCTCTGGAAAAGTACCGCGGTTCGGTAAGTTTAGTGGGTCTGAAGGGATGAACACAGACGTCAGTGTCTTCACTCACACCGCATGAATGCATGCTGCATGACTGAATGAATGTCGCATGTTCATCCGTCCTCTCTCCTCCCTAACATGTTGTCTGTAGATGTGATAACATAGTTCTGCGGGTCAGGTCACCGCAGGCTGCGCAGGATGTCCCGTCATGTAGCCCCGCAAGCCTACGTGGCAAGAGGCCTGCAGAGTCCCTGCGGCTGCAGGAGCTTCATCAGGTTTCATTCAAACAAGGTATGGATCAGTAGACTGGGTGAGAGTTAATCTGCCCACAGCAGACTGACGCACATTTTATTCAGCTTGTCATTAAAGGGAGACTGAACATACAGGATTTAGGCTGCAGGTAGGTTTTCCACTCATGATGCTTCACTTATCTCTTTATTGCAATCAGCAGTTTGTATAAAAGACAAACAAACAACCTGACAGCAAAGTAAAATGAAATAAAGAAATAGTCCCCTGTTGTGGTCTCTTTCACAGGTGCTCGTATTTACCATATAAGTGTGTAATCACACTACTTCAAACATCTTGTCCGTCTGTCTGTGAAGGATTTGGGTTCTATATCTCTACAGATTGTACAGAACTCACATAGAGCTGCTTCATTGAGACACTAGAGGTCAGCAGTGACGTGACGGTAGCATCACAGCTCATGACGTCAAAGAGCGCATGTGCTAACTTACTGACAGTGAAGCTGTAACCTGTGTTAACCTGTACTAACAAACTCACCTGTGTTCCTGCTGTACACCTTCATTAACCTCAGACCTCCGATCAGACACGCACCCTCTGATTTTCAGCTGTATTTCTCAATCACAGTTGTGATCATATAATTAGTCGAAGAGCATTAATATAAGTCTTTATTCCATCAGATACATTGATCGTGATGGTTGTATTTGATGAGTTTGTCTACCCTGATTGTATTGATGACAATGATGGTAAATGTATTATTTTATCAAAACATGATGCTTATTCACCAAAAGTAAGGTTGATTTTAATGGGGGAAGTCTAATCTTACACTTTATCTAATACATATTTAATTATGCGTCCAGAACAGCTACGACCGGAGGCATGTAACACTTGCTCAAGTACTGTACAATTTTGAGCTATTGAGTATTTCCATTTTCTGCTACTTCATATTTCCACTCCGCTACATTTCGAAGCAAATATTGTAATTTTTACTCCATGTTTTAGATAACTTTAGATACGTTGCTGATTACATGCTGCATCAGAGAAAAAGTAGCACATTTTGAAATTCATTTATTATGATTAATTTTTTGAATGATTACAAACAAACAAAGAAACACATAATAAATCTGTCAACCCATATACAGTATATACTGTACATGCATATAAATATATGTATAATTTACTTTTCCTTTATGATACTTTAAGACTTTTACTCAAGTTCATATGAGTGACTTTCACTTTTACTAAAGTAATATTCGACTCAATATCTTTACTTTATCTTAAGTATGATGTGTGGGTACTTTTTACAACACTGACTGGGTTCATTGAAACAATTTCTTCACATCTGGCACAAACATCCACCTTCACTTGAATGAACTGATTAGAATGTGATTGTCAAACATCACTGTTACCTCCCAACACAGGGTTTTGCCTGAGAATAACAGATTAATTTTGACAAAATGTCACACAAAATGATGAATTGATAACATTTTATAACCAAAAGGTCAAAGTTCAACTTCATTGTGACGATATACTTTCCGCCGATCATTGCACGTCATAAGTCGGGAACAGAAGGGATGATTGTGACCATATTTCACATTTCATCAGATACTGAATTGGTTACGCTAATCTTGGGTGCCCACTGTGAAGCTGTGCTGATTGTAGAGATCTTCTGTGCAGGCGGCAGACTTCGTTGTTTTACCATTTGTAGTTTCTGTGCCGCAACATCCATATTGAGACATTGTAGTCCAACCCAAAGTCATTGAGATGAAGCTCAGTGTCAATCCTCTGTAAAAATAGACTGTAAGTGAAGACAATATTTTGTCATACTGGAGTCATACATGTCAGTATAGTCATAGTTTCAATTTCACCTCAAAATACATTTAATACCTTCAAAGTCCTCACTACATGTGGTATATTAGTACAGACATGAAATTAATGTAAACTGAAATTTGGCTTGTTGGCAGACAACTGTGAGGTGATATTTATAGTTTTTAAAACATGACAGCTATCAAACATAAGTTTGCATAACTTTGGCTGAGCATAAAACAATACAACATGCCAAAGTAGCTGGCTTGACTTACATGAGTAGTCGGTGTGTATGTAAAGCTCTGCAGGCTGTGCCAGTACACTGATGCCACTGTAGGGTGTAGTTCCATGTGCAGAGGTGAAACAACCTTGAACAATAAGATTAACCCTGGCATGAGAAAAAATACTCTTTCCATTCACATGTAGCTACATGTGAGATCAGCCCAAGCAATCAATCATCTTCTGGAATTCTGTCCTCATTCAGGGAAGCTAACAGCTGTTTGTAGCCTCCAGTTGCTGCTGATTGTTGTTTTGTGACTGTAAGGACTGTAATTGCAGTGTTTTCACAGTGTATTTCTGTGGCTTTAGGTGTCCCTGGTGGTGAACGTAGCCAGTGAATGTGGCTTCACTGAGGAACACTACAAAGACCTGCAGCAGCTCCAGCGGGACTATGGGCCGTACCACTTTAATGTGCTGGCCTTCCCTTGCAACCAGTTCGGGCAGCAGGAGCCCGGCAGCGACAAGGAGATCGATGGCTTTGTGCGTCGAGTCTACGGAGTCTCGTTCCCTCTGTTCAGTAAAATCGCTGTTGTGGGGCCTGGAGCCAACAATGTGTACAAGTACCTTGTTGGTGAGTGACGTGTGTTGTTGTGGCGTGTGCACTGGACTAAATCAATTTTAGCTTCATTAGTTTGAGACATTAACTTTGTTGGTGAAGGAAAGGCTATACCCATTCATTTTTAATGACAGAATTTAACATGAACAGACTAATGTCAGTGTTTGCTCTTCAAACAGGCTAACTGTATTAACGTCACCAGAAAGTTGTTTTTTCCAACAGGCTAGAAACAATGTTAGCTTCTTTACTTGACTAATATCAGTACTAGCTTCTTCATAAGGCTGATGTCAGTTTTAGCTTCTCCGTTATTCAAAAACATTGGTAACTTTTCCAATAGGCTAAAACATCAGAGATAGCTTCTTAAACAGTTATGGTTGGAATATCCTTTCAATCATAATATTTCAGCGTTCATGTTGTCTCTCATCTTCAGTGTCATTGCCGTACAAACCTGACAGCAGTGCTGCTGCCATTTCCGGCTGTAGTTCAAATTTAGAGCAGGGAACGAAAAAATATAAAGGTTCAAGTGTCTCTGGGAGCTCAAATGGAAAACACTTTGATATGCACTGTTGTCTAAAAGAATGTTTTTTTTTTAACTGTGAAGGCTTTAATTTATTTTTCTTCTCTCATTCCCTGCAGAGTCTTCTGCAAAAGAGCCCGACTGGAATTTCTGGAAGTATCTAATTGATGTAAACGGCAAAGTGGTGGATGCATGGGGGCCAAAAGTCTCTGTCAAAGAAATCCGAACCAAAATAGCTGATATGGTGCGGCAGATAATCTTGAAGAAGAAAGAAGAGCTTTAACCTCCTGTTAGTGTTTCGTGTTCCGCAATATGAGATTTAAATGTTTTGGTACGTGAACCAAAGGGATGAGTTGAACACATGAATTTTGCTTGTACAATCAGACATTTGTAGAATAAACCATTCAAGTCAAGTCACACAGTGAAAGCAAATTTTACTTGCTTTCCGAACGCACTGATGAAACACCACTATATTTTTAAAGTCAGTCTTTTTTGTATCAGGCGTATGACAGTTGAAACCACAGTGTAAAGCCAAAGAGCTGTAAGTCGTCTGTATTGTGTGTTTTTTTTCATTCTCATTTGTTGAATAAATTTTTACTGTGATGAAAGCGAAACTGTGCTGTTGAGTTTCTGTTACACTGTTTTGTTTTCAGAACACAAGTATTCTGTGACTTATTAAAAAGTCTGTGTTGTTTCAAACACCTCTCCCTCTTTGTGTCGTATTTACATTTCATTAAGGTGTGTTTTGAGTTTAAAAGGGAAAATTGAGTAAAAAAGCATAATTCTTAGTGAGATTTAAACCTAGCAGTTCATACGTCTTCCTGCTAATCGGAGGCACTGTCAAATACGCAGAACTTTTTCTTTCATTAATAATTTGTTGTTTTATTTAATATATCAGCGAATCCGCGCTAAAAGATGTAAAAAGAAAACTAGAAATCATTAGCTCCAACTGTGTTTTTGGCACAGCAATATCTCGTTGCTGGCAGAAACAGGAAACAACGTACATGCTGGTTGAGACTTAAGGCTTTCCCTATAAAACCACAGAGATAACGGAGTGTAGGTTTAACAGCACAGGATAAAGAGCCAAGACATCCCATCACTTTCAGGACAAGACCATCTGGGGCAGAAATAATAGAAGCAATAGACAATTATCAGCAGTTAGTGAAACAGACTTTTGAAACATATTGATAGAATACCATCTGCAGAACAATGGCAGGAGATATCTCAATAATTGAGTTAAAGCTGAGGGTTTGAAATAGATTCAAGACAGACAAACCATCAAAGACTGGGGGCGCCGTTTGGCTCGGATGGTGGAGAAGGCGTCCCATGTGCAGGGGCTTTGTTCTCACTGCAGCGACCTTGGGTTCGGGTCCCGGCCTGGGACCCTTTGTTGCGTGTCACTCCCCATCTCTCTCGGCCTGTTACCTGTCGCGTCTAAAACTGTCCTATCAATAAAGACAAAGGCCAAAAAAAATATACTTAAAAAAAACAAAAAAAAACCATCAAAGACTGAACTTATGACTGAACTTAAAGACAATAAACTGAGGAGGGGATGAGGTGCCGGTGGAGAGAGGCTTCGAAACGGGTGAGGGGTATCGGAGAGAGCTGGCGCAGCTGGGAAAAAGGTAGGGATAGTGAGGCTGACATGAGACAGGTGTGGAAGGAAAATTAGAATGGGGAGGAGCACAGGAACACAAGAACACAGTGGAAGAAGTGGAGGGCACAGCAGTAGTATCAACGGTAGTACAAGCAGCATTAAAGCCTATTAGTATTAGGAACAGCGATCTCAGTAAAGGCCGTAGCTGTGTCTTTTGAGCTACTAGTCATTTTTCCTATGGTAAAATCATGTTGAAAAAAAGCTTCATATTCTAAAAAGTAAAAGAGGAATACAAAGATTAAATGGACTTGCATTTATATAGAGAGCTTTTTCCAGTACTCAAAGCACTTTAAGGTACTTCACACATTGACACATTCACACACACATTCATACACTGTTAGCGGAGGCTGCCATTCAAGGTGCCAACTGCACATCAGGAGCAAATTAAGGTCATTAAAGAGCCATTTTGATCTTTGTATGGGATTAAAAGACACACAGCATAGGAATGCTGTTGGTGAAGATTACAATATCTAGAGTGTAAATGTGCCAGCACTCACACAAATAAGAGTTTCCTTGGGGCAAAGCCAAATTCCTGTCATTGTGTTTAGACATTGTTCTGACTGGGAGGAAACTCTCTGACATACTGTTTACAATTATGCTCTTAATCACACCCTCATTCAGCACCACTTGCATTTCAGGTTCTCCTTGTTTGCCATCATTTGGAACGTTGTCAAACTGGCAACTCATCTTTACACGATGATTGTGTGGGCTGTGGTGTTTCCCAAAAGCACTTGATGACATGAAGAAGTGATGATCTTAAATGAAAGCTGCTTACATCTTAAAACAGCAGTAATAATCCAATTTGGTCATCGTTTTAGGTAATATCATGTGCACTAGTTGTACTAAATATTTATAATGTAAGAAGCATGACTACACCCTTAATTTTGGCCCCCATGCTCTGGCCATGCCCATTTCCCAACATAGCCTTCATTTTGATTTCAACTACACAACTGTGAAGTTTTGTGACTGTATATTTCATGGTTATGACACTATCATGCTGACAGAATCAGCACACAGACAGGCAGATAAGTAACACCTGTAGACAAAGTAGACAAAAAAATGCACAAAATGTCAAGATAAACTCAAAAAATGTCAAGTAAGGACATATTTTCATTTTCAACTATTTTCCTTACTAAACAGAAAAATACAATATAGTCACATCAACAAACTTTCTAAAATTACAGCTGGTTAACATAGTAACACAAATGAAAGAGATCAGGGATAATTTCTTTCCACCAACAGAAGGCCAAGAGAGAAGAAGAGACCATGAACTAAAATGTCCTGCTTAGTAGAGTGTACTGTGCAAATCTTAATAATGCAGCATTTCCTCACCTGCCGTTGTTGAATAGATGACACTGCCCCTGTCTATTTTACGTCAGTAATAGGCCCTTAAAAATCTGAGGTATGTTATTCATGAAGTCGTTTGTATATCACAAAAACACACACACCTAGTTACATGTTTTTCTTTTTGCCTTGTTCCAGTAGCGCCACCATGATTTTCACCTCTACAGCTATTGGATTGATTACCATGATGTTTGACTGAGACAGTAATATCCCCCTGAGTATGAACTTGAATAACTTTGGTGAGCCTTTAACCTTTCCTCTAGCACCATAATCAGATACAAATTTTAATTTGGTTCATGACTAAAGATCTGCAAAACTAATGATGAGCCCTTCAGCTGTGGATGAGAATATATATGAGTTTTTTTCATTGTTAGAAGTAAATATACAGAACTTATACTTGTCCTGTGAAGTATCCGTGGATGAGTGGATGCTGGTATATAAACATGAATAACAGTATAACAAATTTGTATTAATAGAACATGTATATTAATAAGTGTCCACCAATAAACATTTAAAATGTCCTTACATAATAACCACATTATAATGTGTATAAACAATTTATTATAAATAATGTCGTTTTTTGGTTAAACAAGAAAAAACACCCACATTATGTTGTGTATTTACACTGATGTGTACAGATCATCTCAAATCCTGTGACAATTTCAAATGAAAAACATTTCTGATAAAACATGCCTTCATATTAGTTTTTGTGTCAATGAGTGTGCGTTAACCCTTCTGATTTGTGTTGTTCCACCACTGTGACAACACCTTCTTTTGAATAACAACCGTTACACCCTGTGATTTTAATTCATTGTATGTTCTATTGTTAACACAATAAGATAATCCAAAGCACATTATGCAACTAGTTAAACCAGTATGCCAGGGATCACAGACATCATTTGCTCAATGAGCTCCTGAGTTCACTTTTTCAAAACTCTTAAGTGAACATGACAGCAGTACCTGTGGACTTAACTGTGCATTGTGTTGATACAACATGCATTAAATTCCCTCCTCTTTCAAAAACCAATGGATTCGTTTTCTTGCTCAAAGCCAACCATCAGTAAAATCTGTGCATTCACACCCCGTTTTCATATAAAACCTAAAATAACTCAAGGGCCTCCTCGAGAGGAGACTAGGCCCCAAAATGTTGCATATTGTCAAAGGGAACAGAAGTGATAAAAAAAACAAAACAAAAAGGAAACGCACCCATTAAGCGGACCTACTAATGAATTTCCATCAGCAGTCCATTTGCTAAACTCTAGTTTATTCGTTGAAGTTTACAACATAGGTGTGAATGGCAAAGGACAAAAAAGCAGGAAAATATATGGTGCTGGCTCTCGAGGGAGTATTTTCTAACCATGTCGGGGGAGATATTCTTATGCATTTTAGAATAATGTCACTTGCCAGGTCATATAGGGGGTAGACTACAGAATTAATTATACTTGTCAAAACGAAAATAGGAACTCCACTATGTCTCTCTTTACATTTATATTGTCCCATTGTCGGCTTCAGCTAAGAAAGAAATAGTTCGCCCCACACAATCAAAATTTTTAGAACACATCAGAAAACCTTCTGCAACGAGGTGGAGCTCTGCGTTGAATGAAATTCCATTGTGACTAATGAATGGACTACTTGCAGAGTGACATGAAGACATGAATCAGAGGCACAAAAAACGTTGACAGTGGTGAGCGGTCATTATGTTTACCAACAACCTTATAGCCATATTAAGATTAATGTATTTATATCTTGATTCAGTTATTTGTATATGTGGAAATGCTAAAAGGGAAAGGTGGCCAACTGAGGCTCATACGTGACTGCGTGTATCATTTGTTAAAAACTGACAAGCATAGTATGAAAGTAGATTCATAGATGTCAATGGTTCATCAATCTTGGCTTTTTGGAATAAACCACAACCGATGAGCCACAAATATTGACTTTTTATACTTGAGTAATGCTTTATTACACAGGTTGTACTATATGCAGTATAGACCTCAAAACAATACATACAACCAGAGCATCATACATTGTGTGATAAAGCAGAGAATGCAAAATATGTATATAAATAATGACCATATTAAGGTAAAATACAATTAAATAATAAATTAATGTTAGCAAGCAATATATGACAAAAGAAAAATAGACTGTCATTAAGTAAATAATATAGGACTTATACTTATAATCCTGACAGATCAAAGAGATGTGCTTGATTTCAACTGGAACTGCAGAACTCTGACAAAGATTAATTATTTACCACATGGGTAATTATCCTTTGTACAAAACAATGTGAGAATAAATTGTAGTGTATATGATATTGGGCAAAAAAGTAATGTTGGCATGTGTGATTATTACATAACTGGAAAGTACCTTCACCTCAATTAATCCAGATTCTATCCCCTCTTTCCTACAATAGGAATTTATAGCTCCTGCATTTACCAATTTAAGTCGGCGTTAAGAAAAAAAAACAATTCCGGGCTTCAACCGTAAATTTCAGTGACGGTTGGAGACTTGACGGGTGCTTTGTCCATGCCCTTTCTCTGTTCTAAAATAGGATTAATATAAGGAGACCAAGGAGCAGATGGATCATACCAAGTCTGGTACAGCAGGCATCACTGGAAGCAGTTGTTGTTGTTGCGGCAGCAGTTATTGTTGTGGGGGCAACAGTTGTTATTGTTGTTTCGGCAACAGATGTTGTGGTTGTCGTGGCTGCAGTTGTTGTTGTAGTGGCAGCAGTTGTGGTGGTTGTGGGGGCAGCAGTTGTTGTGGTTGTCAGGGCAGCAGTTGTTGTGGTTGTGGGGGCAGCAGTTGTTGTGATTGTCGGGGCAGCAGTTGTTGTGGTTGTCGGGGCGGCAGTAGTTGTTGTAGTTGCAGCAGTTGTGGTGGTTGTCGGGGCTGCAGTTGTTGTTGTTGTTGCAGCAGTTGTGGTGGTTGTCGGGGCTGCAGTTGTTGTGGTTGTCGGGACGGCAGTTGTTGTTGTAGTTGCAGCAGTTGTCGTGGTAGTCGGGGCTGTGGTTGTGGTCGTTGTCGGGGCGGCAGTCGTTGTTGTAGTTGCAGCAATTGT
>OMLP01031115.1:4452-25759 GCA_900302685.1 Spondyliosoma cantharus
GGAAGGTGGAAGAGGAGGGGGAGAAAGGAGGAAGGAGGAAAAAGGCATCATGCAGGGGGGAAAAAAGTATAACGGCGGCATTATAAAATACAAGAGATGGGACACATATTATGGTGATTACGGCTCATTTCCATACATATGGAGCACTCTGCCAGCGAGTCAAGGAGAGTGCAGCGGCGCATGTCAGCGGCAAGACCGCCGACGCTCCACAGTTTGATCCGACCGACGGCGCCGGCGCAATCTGACTCCCTCCACGCGGCGGCAAAGTCAATGGGCGGGCGGGGACCTGTTTACCAATTCGCTTCAATGAGCTCTATAAGAGAAGTATGCACTCCTTCACCCTCGCCCGACTGTTTGGCTGCTAAGTATGCTGAGAGCACTCGGGTGTGACATTCAAGATTTGGAGAAATCCTGTTTAGAAAAAAAAAAATGGAGGCCTTTGAGAGGAGGGCCATTGACTTTGGAATAAATGAAAAATCCAGCTGCATGGAAATGTCACCGTGAAAATGACTGAGTCATTCAGTACAGGTATTTGAGCAGGGGTTAGGGAGGGTTTCTTTGTCTTAGAGGACTCGTGAGATACGTCTCAAGTCTGCAGATGGTGCCCTGAGGTACTCCTGCGAGATGAATCGACGGGGTGGAGGGTGCGCAGGTGGAGGGGAGGGGGCGGGGCTTATTCTCTGTTTCACTTCAAATGGAAAGGAACATCAAACATGGAGGGGTTTTGAACCCACGCACCACTTTTCATGTCGCTGGCGCCGCCGGCACAGAGAGGCTTGAAATCCACTCCCCCTTTAAGGTGGTTTAGGGGAAAAAGTCAATTTTATAGCTCAGCTCAATCAAAACACTTGGGTTGAAGTAAAAATGGTGAATGTGAAAGTCACCCGTACGAATACGAAAAGTATCTGATATTAAAGGTGCAACATTTAAGAATCGTCCGCCTCTCAAATTCATCCTGCAAACAAACAGGGTGCAGCATAATACCAGAGCAAATGCTAACTGCTGCTAACTGCCGCTGCCATTAGCTGATAAGCTAATAATAATAATAATAATATATGGCTTTTGGCCACAGGGGGCGCCAGAAACAACACAAGAAAAAGCTTCTTGTAGCAGCTTTAAATAAGTCAACAGCTCACTCAGTTCTTAATTTAGAGACAAGTGGTGCAGAAGGTGGTGAATTAAAGTGCGATTTCCTTAACTTATTCAAATTTAAAACTTAATTACCGATATTGATTTATATATCTAACGGAGTCCATGAAAACATTACAGATATTTCCACGCTGGGTCACAGTTACTAAAGTTGCCACTGGACTTATTGAAGGGCAAGTTTTCAGAGTCAGAGTCAGATACAACACACTGACATGCTTCAGTTTCAACACTGCCAGCCAGTGTTGACAATGACTTTGGGATGACACAGTGCTTTCTGTGTGTGTGTGTGTGTGTGTGTGTGTGTTGGTATCCAGGGGTGTGCCTCCAGCAGCAGCTGTGCTACTGGCTCTCGGCGCTGATATTTATCGTCTCAGACAGCCCGACAATCTCAAATGAGCCCGTTCCATGAGCGGCGTCCGTGAGGCGTCTGTGTTGTCAAGACGCATTTACAGTAAAGCCCCCCGCTCGGAAATTAAAATTACCAAAGGGGAAAGTTTGCAGCACATTAGCAGGCGAGGCTAAAACGGCGCCAGTGCGGTACAGTATCTGATCCTGAAGCCGCAGTGAAAACACTAATACATAACTCATGAGGCGAGGCTGTTGTAGCAACCCGGCAACCGTCGCGTGGCGTATCGCATTATGCTGTAGCCTTTGGGGACCCTACATAATGCAGTTATGTGACAAAGCTAGTGCACGTCAGCCACAGGCTGGCTTCTGCCTGCTTGACAGTAGCTATGGAGGAGAAAAAGAAAAAAAAAAGCGAGAAGCACGTTATCTCCTCCTGCACCTCGCTCCTGTATCTCATATTTAAGTCCCTCATTATTCATGGTCATCTCGGTTTAGGACAGAGATTTTGAAAACTGGCAGGATCTCTAAGAGGAGGGGGCTGGTCTGCAGCACGGGGGGCCTCCGACAAGTCCGCGGAGAGGACGAGCAGGCAGCCGAGTGGCCTCAGAGCCCCAATGTCAGCTCACTCCTCTGGGGGAAGAAAAGGTGCTTACCGGCCCTTCCAAGTGATTGATGATTGGGCCCCGGTGCAGAGGTAGGACACAGTTATAGGTAGACAATGTGAGACTCCGCTCGGATAATCTGTTTATGTCAATGGGGAAGAAGACATAAATATGTGAATTTCCAGAGCTGAAGGTTGTGAATGTGCGGCAACAAAATGGAAGTTACAGGTGATGATTGTGTTAGGAGAGGTCGTCGAGGACATAAATCATGCCGTCTCTCACACGGCGGAGCAGGAGTCTCACAAAAAGCCTCCTACGTGCACAATCATACATTCATACCCACTGAGATACTCTCCTTCCCACAAACTAAACACATCCTCTCTTTTTACATCATAATCAGTCGTGACGGTTTATAACAGAGTGGATGATAATAGATCTGGATGATGATTGTAGGCTAGGGTATCAACACAAACATGAGTGAGAAAAGCAGTGGATTCAATACAAGCAATTCCTAATCAATCCCATCTCAGACCTCTTATCACAGCTCAGCTTAACAGATCCGAACTGTAAACTTCATTCTTTAATCGGCACTCGTCGATGGCTCACAATAAGACAAGAAAAGATGGGCACGTGTGAGGCTAACATCAGTGCTAGCTTCTACGACAGGCTAACGTCAGTGCTAGCTTCTACGACAGGCTAACGTCAGTGCTAGCTTCTACGACAGGCTAACATCAGTGCTAGCTTCTACGACAGGCTAACATCAGTGCTAGCTTCTACGACAGGCTAACATCAGTGCTAGCTTCTACGACAGGCTAACATCAGTGCTAGCTTCTACGACAGGCTAACATCAGTGCTAGCTTCTACGACAGGCTAACGTCAGTGCTAGCTTCTACGACAGGCTAACATCAGTGCTAGCTTCTCCAGTGCATTCCATTCGAACTGGGAAGTCTGAATTTCCGTGTAAGTCTGCAATTTGGACCTGAACATCCCTGGAAGTCAGATTTGCGACACATGAAGTCAGACGGACTGACCTCGAAATCCGAGCTGGCTGCTCTGTGCGTCAGTTTACTGTTTCTAACCACATTAAATCAGTCCTACACGCAGCACTGTCCAACTTTTATCAACTGGTGTTGGTAGAATTTTGAGTTTTCCCAAAAGGGAACTTGGCTTCCTCATCAAACGAAACAGTTTACCACATCTTTTTGGTTTTGTTTTTGTAGCTCTGGCCATCAGTTTCATTGGTTGCGCTCACAAAGTTAATTGCTGAGATGTGATAGTGCTCAGACATCATTATGAATATGCAAAAAAAAAATATATAATTTGAATCCTCTTAGGAGACCTAAACGTCCTTGAAATCATTTTGTTTTAAGAGGAACCAATAAACCAACTGGGAACTCTTGTGACGACCTCCCGCTCTCTTCGCCGAATCAACCTTTCTAATTAAAAACATTCCCATATGCTACAATCCTCCGACACGTTCTCACAAACAAACACTACTTTTCTTTCTCGCGCACACCCAACTGTAGAATTTACAAACCACAAATATATTCAGGCCAGGTAACCAGGCAGCTGTGGGACTGATTACAACCGTGTCAGATTCGATCTGTCTTGTCTCTTTATAAAGTGTGTGTGTGTGTGTGTGTGTGTGTTGGTATTGGGAGGGTATTTGTCAGCCATTTTGCCTCAAGGGAGAACGATGCCAGTCGCATCATCGGCGGTTGTGAGGCGCGCCACGTTTCAGCGCCAAACTACTTCATTACTCTGGAATCAAATTGCCCTAATCGGAGATGGATGTCCTGATTTGTGGCAACACAAAGCGTGTGTGTGTGTGCATGTGCGCGTGCACAGGTGCTTGTTGCAGGTGCGTCCATGCATGCACGTGCCGAGATGCATGTGTTTTTAGAGAGGCTGGGTTGGCAATATAAATCAATTTGACGGCATAATGAAAGCAGAAATGACGAACACCTGACAGATGTCAAATACAACACGAGACTGCTCGCTGGAACAAGATGGAGGCCTACAGTTCTGCCTGGCTGAATGAAAAGATAGGTTTGTTTTTCAAAGATATATGTAGATTCACATCTCAATGGTTCTTCGTAACGGCAGCCTGAAGCAAACGTCCTCTTATTATTAATCTAAATTTGCCCGGATGGATGTCTCACCACAAAAGGGTCGACAAACTATCTTACTTTCTCTGTACTCCATCAACTTCTGCTGGATCACACACGATGAACAAATTCAGGGATGTGTTTTCAGTTTCGCTGCAGACTCCCGGGTCAGAGGCCGCCGAGCGTCTGCCGCTCCGTCTTCGGAACATCATTCTCGCGTTTCGTCGCCGCGTTTTGCGACAACGCGACGCGACCAGACTGCAGATCTGCAGCGCTGCTCTCGCAGGCTGGATAGAATCTGTGCTCTCTCTTTCCATCGCGCCCTTTGCCTGAGCTGACGATGGAGCAGCTTTATTGAAAGGAAAGCTAATTTGATCATTCCTCTGTGCCATCTCTTCTCCTCCATCCCTATTTTTGGGGCGAAAAAATACCTAAAGTGACATTCCAAAATTAAATTAACAAGAACCCTCCAAAGGTTGTGAAAGTTGCAGAAAACAACACGGTGGGTCTATGCAGTCGGAAAACTTTGGAAGAAAGTCATGTTAGCTCGGCGCGGTTTTGAACTTGGTTCTGGGTTTTTCTGGGGTGAGAACTAACTAATCTGAGCAATATTTAGGCAGTTAGCCGTTAGCTGCCAGCAGCCAGCAGCCAGGCTTCATCTGGCCACCTCAGCTCCACCCCTGCTTAACGTCTTTACACATTTCTGGTTTAGCCAGGAGGCAGAAAGCACCAAGATGGCAACGACCACAGCTGACACACTGAGCTTCACGGTGGATCTTCAATAACCTGCGAGTGATGTCCGTGTTTTATACACAGCTGTGGTACAAACGAGACAGTATTGATCCTTCATCTCCGTTTCCTGCCCTAACTTACTTCAACAACTCCTACTTCTACTTCCTTGTCCCTTATTAAACAATATATATGAAATGATATTCGTCTAGGCTTGTTCGAGCTTCTCTCTAAATAAAGTTTTTATGATCTGTGCGATATGAGCCTGCGGCTTTGTGTTCTCTTCACCTCTAGAGGTTTTGGATGCAATCCCAGCTGGATAGAGAGCAGACAAAAAAAAACACACACAGCTGCCGAAAAATGAAAAAGTATCCGTTCAATAAAGTTTTTTAAACGTTGCCACGAGAGTTTTCCTGAAACATAGGGGCCTATTTTTCAGACTGTGGGAGGAAAGTGAGTTCCAGCCACCCAGAGTGGATTACTGAGCAGGATGGAAATGCGTAGAATCCGTTTTCAGCCAGTATGGAAATAAGCCCCGAGGCGTATGTTGAGGAGTATAAGAGGGGAGCGTTCGCTATCTGCATAAATATTTCAAGAATATATACAATACACTAGGTAATATAAATAGGACACACTTGACAGCAGCTCAAATTGAATTACAGTCATTTCAGGACAATGTAAGTGCGGCGCGGAGACAAAGTAATGTGACGGAGCAGAGAGCGAAACAACTTAGTGAGTAACTGTATACGGTGTTAGCGGCTCTGTGTGGCCGTCTGCTGCGATATCCAGCAGGAAGCTATTCGCTCTTGTCTCTTAAACTGTTGCATTGTTTTGTTAGCCTGTGAGCTCCGACAAAGAGCAACGCAACAGTGTTAACACGCTGGTGTTTGGCAGGTAATGTGTTCACGAGTTAGCTTAGCGCGTTGCAAATGAGGGTCGTGGGCATGTCATGGAAAGTTAAGGGTTATTGCGGTTTATCCTCAGGGGCATATAAATGTTTGGGCCAAAATTTCATGGGAGGAGATTTTGAGACATTTCACTCAAGCAGTCGATGTTGACTTTTTTTGTGGGGCTGGATGAAAAGTAAGGAGAGCATCTAAGTCTTTAGCATGTGTCCTCTGGGGATCATGACAATTTCATGCCAATCAAAATGTCATCCAGTGGTAAGATAGTTTAGTTTGGGCCAAAGCTTTAGACGTTGTCACCCCCAGAGATACACTACTAGCAAGACTAAGAATCTATAAACTACTTCTTTGAACTTGTCTTGTTCTTTCCACTGGATAAAAGTGAGGAGAGTGTAAAACCTTGTGATGCTATTGACTCCCGTCAGACGATTAAATTGAAGCTGTGGCTAAACTTTTGTTGTCTTTGCTGCTCTGCACAAACAAGATGAACTTCTGGGGAGTCAAAATGAGGCCAGCAGAGTGGAGGCAGGGAAATCAGACAGCTGAACTATTAATATTCATATTCTTGGCCAGTACAGCAAACAAACTAAAATCCAGTCAGAGAGTCACATAATGAATAGATATACATACATATCATAAGACTCACACATACCCAGTGTAAATGTCACCGAGGCACACAATCTGTTCCTTCCACTTGGCATAGCAGGAACAGCATGATACAGGGCGCACTCTCCCAAAGTCAGCTATGTGTGAGGCAGATATTAAGAAGGCACAGGGAGAAACAATTTACACACATCCAGAAATTAATCCGCCGCTAAGATGGATTTTTTTTTTAATATCTGAGAGGGGGAGCAGCGGGGGGAAACCCGGCGCTCGGTGTCAGGGACGTGACGACACACACTGAAAGTAACGGCACTGATCCCAGCAGCACTAACGATGACGGACTGGTGCTGACGATACACTGGGTCCGTCTCAGCGCACACATTTAGGGGTTTTTCCCAGTCAGAACTGCTAGCTGCACGGCTAACTGAGCTAACTAGCTACGGGCCTCTAATTAAGTGTGCTTCCCGGTACAGACCAACAATAATGTATTTTTAGGTGAACCGTTTGTGGAGCGCTAATATTCGAGATGATGAAAACGGAGGCGAGGTTGCTTTGATTAAAATCCTCCACCAAACTCCATCATAACTCCTGATAATTTTCTCCGACAGTCTTTCTCTCTCCTGATTTTCAGCTGCTTGGATTCTTCCCTCCTCTCTCCACGTTGTGCCGCCATCATTACCCCAGGAATAATAAAACTGTGTCACAGTGTGAGACGAACTGTGGAACTTCAGTTCGTATGCAAACACGTTACTTTAATCAGCGCCGGAACTCTACAGAATTGATGAAACTCAACCTCTGTTGGATATTGTGTGGAATGTGTAATTGCAAAAAAAACAAAAAACGTCTAAAATCTAAATCATAAAAATGCAATATGCATGCATAAAACATCCTGCAGCGATGATGCGCTGCCTTCAAAAAGGTATATGAGCTCACAGCGCTGCTGAACACAGCCAGACACGATATTCATGCAGCGTCTCATAATGTAACCGTTCATACGTTAGCAGCCGAGACGAGAGGATTTCAGAAAAGTTCACGGGGAAGTTGTGGAACAAGAGGAAGTCAATTATTTATCTTGGTTTCGCAGCGAGAGGTTATTTCTTGGCTCGGCTTCACTTTTCCCCGCAGAGGTACGAGGCTGTTGTTAGTTTCTGTCAGCGTCCGCCCGACTTTCCAGGTGGTGCCGGAGGGAGAACGAGGTTGTTTTGGTTGTCCTGCTGGTCGTCCTAATTTACCTGAAAGTTGTGGCCATAGCAGATGAGGCAAACATGCATTATAGAGCAGGTGGGTTGTAAAAAACAACAACGCTGTGCTACTGTGAATCGAATCTGGAATTAAAAGAGTTGAACTTCTGCATGTTGAAAATTCAAATCTCTTTTTTTTTTTTTTCTTGAGAACTTTAGGAACTTCTTGAACTCGTTAGGTTAAAAACACGGATATATTCAGACCCACGAAACTGCATTTGAGAAAGAGAGCAACAAATTTATCACATTTTTGTGGATTTCAGACGAGGCGTCCAGGAAAACAGACGGAAATACAAACAGATTTAGTCTGAATTCTATCCAGATATTTCAGGACACTTTGACCCCAAATGATGTATTTCCATCGTAAGAAGCTGTTGAACCAACCAAGTTAACAGTTAAATAACTATTGACTACAGTTTAATTAACTTATAATGATGGTTATTACAATCTTTCAGCAAAAAATCCCCTGTAGTTTTTTGTTGAGCACTTTAAGATCTTCTTGTACACGTCAGCTTAAAGAATTTGAATTATTCAGACCTTGGAAACTGCAGTTCCTCGAGGGCTTGCATTGAGGAAAATAACCTTCTTCATGGTTTCTTTATAAGACTGAGAGTTTAAAGTAAGGGTGTGATAAAGGGTGTGATTTGGAGGCCAGGGCTTGAAAGAATTGTGCTTTTGTGATTTGGATCCACTTTTTAAAGAGGTGAAAAGAGAAAAAAACGAGACGAGATGAGAACATTTGCACAAACTTACTTTTTTAAGATCTTTTTGACACCTCATGTTTTAGGTAGAAGGGTTTCAGGTGGCACCTTAAGAAGAGGTGCTGCTAAGAATCAACAAAGGGTTCTTGTATTGGGACAAGGCGAAGATGGACTCCACAAACATTTTGACGTTTCATTAAAAATATCAGACCTTACAAATGTTGAAACACAGTGTTGAACTGTGGTCACTGGCTTCCTGTCGCCATATAACAGCCGGGTCACAAACATGTACTGCGATATGACACGTTTTTAAATACATTTTATCTTGACGACTGGGATGAAACATCCATTTCTCATGCAAAATATTACAAAAACAAGGGCTGGACACAAAATATTATCCAATTTGCCATACGGCCATTAAGTCCAGTATCAGAATCACAGAAACTGCTACTTTCTGATGCCCTCGCTGGTGAATCCTGTTCTCCAGATCTCAACAAATGTCACATCATCATGATTTCAGTAGCTATTTCGGCGAAGATGAAAAGTGTGATGCACAAAAAGATCATTTCCACAAACAGTGAATCATATTGCAATCGCAAGTACAGTGCGAGCTTCCACTCGGATATCACTCAGTGATGGAAGGCTCTCAGTTGTGTGGGCGTAAATAACCTCTTTAAGATGATAAAACTGTTGTATTTTTAATGGAGGTTCCGTGCCGAAGCCTCTCGCTATCCATCAACCTCGCACATAAAATAAAAGGAACAGAAATTCAAGCTGTTAATACAGTCATCTCCTCGATGTACCTCTCTGAAGATAAAGACACGACTGTCATTAAAACCCACCTGTCAGCCACAGGCAGGGGACGACTTCAGGACAGGACTTTAAAAATAAAAGGGGGCGCTCGCTAATAAAACTATTTGCACCTGGTAATAAGATGGCGCAGGTGTGAATGAAGAGAAGCGCCGCTGAGGCTGACACGAGTCGGAGAGAGTGGGAGGCGACGGGATCCGTCGTAGAGGAGCTGAAGCTTTACCCATTCCTCTCGGCCCCCTGCATCTGCCACCATAATTTGCGATAATGACGGCATCCCAGCAGGGCCACTCAGTGCGGACTGATTCGGAATTGATTTAGTGCATTAATTACGCCCCTGTTACGCCGGTGTCATGGACAATATTTTACAATTTGATAAGCAAAAGACGAGCCGTGGGATCATTTTGATGAATTGCGAGGGTTCGGCCGTGGCGCTCTTTTATGGTCGTACCTTTTAATTTAACGGTAATCACTTTCCCCCCCTCCACACGGCGGAGGCAGCAAGACTTTAATTTCACCTCCGAGACCTCTGCTCTGCACCGTGTCTGCTTTGATCAGGCCGACAAAACAGCAGGCATGCCGCCACACACACACACACACACACACACACGTGCAGACATGAATAGGTGAGCGGCAACAGTGGCAGGTTGTGTGCATGCATGTTTAACGTGTGTGTGCGCATGTTTCCATCGCGTGTTCTGTATGAATTTGTGCCTCCACGCTGAAACAACAGCTGCAGGCTATTCGACCAGGACACCAGTAATGAGCCGGTGCACAGTCTCAGTCGTACCACCTACCGAGACGCCCCCCCGAGGCGGCAGAGGACACCCCGAGATCCAAACGGTGGGGCCGGGAAATCCCACAGGAGTCAGAGGAGTTTTATAAAAAGTGCTCGACTTTCTAAACAACGGGCACGCAGGGTATATTTACAGGCGCAGTATGTAAGAAATAGTCATCGTCAAAACAAAAAGGGGGAACGTATCACCAGCTGTGGTTGCTCTTAGCTAATTAGCTCAGTTAGCTGTGCAGGTAGCGGTCCAGACTGGAGGCTCAGGGATGAGGGAAGTGCTAGTTTCGCTCGACATCCCCGCAACACAGTCCAGTAATTTATTCATTCACATTTTCCTGACAAATTTTTTATTTGCATATTTCTTAATCTCTTGCCTTAAAATCATTTTGCTGTAGCTGCCCTCAGCTAATTAGCTCAGTTAGCTCTGCAGCTAACACTCCCGACGGGGAGCTCAGGGACCAGGGGACTGTTAGCGTCTTGCTAGTTAGCATGCTAACATCACTGACAATGTTAAAACTGCTATTTCATTCACATTTTCTCGATGATTTTAGTATTTTTTCCAACATTTTCAGCTAAAATTCTTACACATTGCACCTTTAAATGCGGCACGATGTGTGCATGTTTCTTGTTTGCACAACGTCGTTTTCTTCTACATTTTGTATCATCCAATCAATTTGTGATGTGATGCTGATCCACAACCCAGAGCTGTTCAGTGTCATCGGGCGGGAAAGAAACATTTAAGAAGCTGGACTCCAAAAACACCAATTAACTGATTAGCGAAGCAGTTGCCGATTGATTAGATAGAATCACTGGAGCTCTACTGTCGTTTCTTCACATTTAAAACTCCTGGGATTTATTGAATTGTCATCCACTATCTGTTTATAGCCTCCACTTACGGTTGCCCACGGGACGAGTTGCAGTTGTTCATAAATACTTTAACACTTATATCTGCTTACAAATGTACCGGAGTGGTTAAAGGGGTTGTTTTTAACCTCTTCACCACCCACTGTTCTGCCTTCAGGACGTCAGCACTGTGTGAAAGTTTTATAAGCTGCCGCCGGTGTTAAGTTGCATGAATGTGAAATGTATTCACACGCAGATAAACTGTTGTGTGGTGGTCATTTCCATAAAGAAATGTCCAACGAGATGTAAAACCCTAAACGTCGGGTGTGTCCAGTGAACCAGACTTCACTCAGATTCTGCCCTATTTAAGATTCTCTGTCGTCGCCTTGTTTCTTAAAAGCTCTTCACGCTAACAGGTGCAACATTTGTCTCGTTTCCTCTGTTTGATGCTTTTTTTTTTGTGACAGTGAAGCACGTCAGGTTTTAGGAGGCAGCGCTCACAGTTTCACAACACAATCCTGACGAACGTGTAATGATCCTCGAGGCTGCTGCACCTCTGCGCTGGGAGCGAAGCGACTGCAGCAGCGGGAATAATGAGCTCATTCGCCACCAGGTGAACGACGGTGTAGCTTCAATGCTAATGCTAGCCTGTGTTAATCCGTCGGCACAGGGTTTAAGGGAAAATCTCATTTTTCTGCTACATATTCTGATTATAAGCTTGTTTTTTTTCTGGTGAAGGGGAATTTTTTTCCCAATTTTGAAAAATGCAAAAACCTTCAAAGGTCGTTTTGTAAAAACCGTTGCAGAATAATTCCCCTTGTTTTCTCTTCAAATCCCTGAGAGAAGGGACACAAAGGTGGCTCTTTTGTCATTTTTGTTCTTATTTTTTGGTTCTTAACAGCGTCTATTAAAACACTTCTTCACATTTGAGCACTCTCGCCTCTCTAAACATTCTCAGGAAACAGCCACACTCATGCCAGAACAAAGAAAAAAAAAAAACCTAACGCATAATAGAATAAAAGAGTAAAATATAATTTTTCTCTCCTGGACTTGAACACCTCTATTACCCCACAATTACCGGCCTATAAGATACATCGGGGTTGTGCCACCGTGATCTGGCAGGATGCTGGCTGGCGCCGTGCAGGGTGCTAATTTTCCCAGCGTTAAGAGCTGTAATTATGCAGACTCTGCCGGGAGCCCGCGAGGCGCTAACAGCCTCCCTGCTCCAAACGACAGTCCCAACCTTTTATGAGCTCCTCAGCTGGTTCAGAGGCTAATGAAACCGCACGATTCGCCCGGGCTAGCACGCCCCCCTCTCCACCCGCCGCTCGGGGGTGGGGGGTCGTGGTGTCATTATTTGGTGAAGAGGTCCCCGTGACAGCCATTGTGTGGCGCGAAGCACAATGGTGTGAAACATCTGTAGAGAGCAAGCGACGGGGAGGTGGGAGAGAAGAGGAGCACTTGACCTCCTCGCTGGCCTCGTCCTCCAGCTCTCCATGTAAATAACAAGCCTCTCGCTCGGAAAGGCCTGCAGCCCCGAGCCCGCAGAACACAGACGGATTCAGATCGTCACGGGGAAATAATTAGCAGAAAAGTCCACAATAATAGGAACGATATGAGCTGAGGTAACTTTCTAATACACTCGATTGGACTCTGAGCTACGAGGAGGAAGTCGAGGGGGGCGATTATTTTGTGTTTCTCTCGCTAAGTGCATTTTCATCCACTTGTCTTCAGTTTGCACATTCGTCGGAAAGGTCTAAATATCTCTAGTACTGCATTTAACGTCTCACTTCAGTATTTACAGCGTCATGAAACCAAAGTATCAGTAGCACATCGATAGAAACGAGTCCACTGCAAACAGACCTGGTGAACAAATGAACAGGAAACGTGACTCAGTAATCAGCTGAAGAGAGGAAACAGATCTGAGAGGAAACATAAATCTGCTCGTTAAGTCGTCCACGTCGTTTCTGTTTGTTTCAGGTCTAACGCCGCTCGGGCTGAGATTTGCACCGCGACCAGCCCCTGATAGTTGCATAACGAGTGGACACTCGCTAATTAGCCGCTTTTTGTTGGTTTTCATTCACAATTTGTGGTCAACTTGGCTTCTGTGCCTCTACTGACATCTCCTCCTGATCCGACAACCCATCGGCCGTTTTCACTTTTATCAGAAACGTTAGATTTATTACTCGGTTCTCCAGTTTTCGCGGCGCTCGTTGGTCTAGTTCCTCCAGTCCACCTCGGGGACATTTCGTTGCATCCGTATACGAGTGCTGAACATTTCTTTCCAAAAAGCGCCGGGCTCTAATCTGCTGCTACAGCCTCCACTCTTCTGGGAAGACTTCCCAACAGATTTCAGAACCTGGCGCCGGGGATTTTTCTTCCATTCAGCCACGAGAGAGTGAGTGAGGTCCAACACTGATGTTGGCTCACGAAGGCTCGCACGCGTTTGGCGAACCATCCCAACGCCATTGGATGGGAGTGAAGTCTGGAATCTGTGCCGGCCCGTTAAGGTCGTCCACACCAGAGTTAGAAAACCAATCCCGTATGGACCTGGACACCTGGGTGGCATCTTTAGACTTGGATTTCTTAAATAAGGGGACTATGATCCATTAAATATGTACATTTAATACATATTAACATTACTGTAATACTTCCTATTATGTTTGTGACCTGAGGGGGTTGTGGTGGCCTCACCAAGCCAAACACCACTGTTCAAGACTGTGTTCAGACCAACTAAACTGGGCACTTTTAAGGAAATGCCAGGAAATCTTCTAGCTGTGTTTGTGGCATCAGAACTAGCCATTTTTAAGATGTTGGGACAGTTTTGTGGGAATGTTAGGACATTTTTAAGTTTTGTTTGTGGCTATGAAACTGTGTTTTTTGAACAATATATCAGGACTTTTTCCAGCCACTTGTGGCAACAAAATCTGATATTCTGGTAACTGTGAACATGTTTCTGGAAACAAAACTGCACATTTTGAAGGAGATGTTGAGAGGTTTTCCAGCCATCGCTGTGGCAACAAATATAGATATTCTAAAGACGACACTTGGACAGCTTCTACATGTCTGTGGCAACAAAAACAACTACTTGTGATGAGATATCAGGACGTTGTGTAGCTGTGTTCGTGGCATCAGAACCAGGCATTTAAGCAGACGTCAGGACATTTTCAAGCTTTGTTTGGGACATTTTCTTGCTGTTTGTGGGGACAAAACCGGGTATTTCTAAGGAGACACTGGGACATTTTCCAGCCACTTTCCTAGCAACAAAGATTGGATACTTTGCAGGAGATGTCGCATCATTTGACAGCTGGCTCTGCATTTGGTAGTCGACTTTTGGACATTTCAAAGCTGCGTTTGCGGCAAGAGAACGGAAAACTTTCAGCTATGTTTCTGTCCACAGGACCAGACATTCTCAATGATTTGTGAAGACATTTTCCAGATGCTGTTCACGAGACATTGGGACCCAGGTGCAGGAGCCTTTGTGGCAAAGACACGATGTTCCCCTCGTCCTAACCAAGAGGATTTTGCACCAAAACCTAACCAGACCTTTCGAGTTCGATTATCAGCGGTTTGCAGAGTCGCCCACTGCCAACATCTATTACAGTAATTATGCTGAAGATTTCCATTAATTTGAACTCAAGTACGACACAGTGCATCACGAGTGGAGCGGGGATGGATGGCGAACATGGCTGAAGGACGTACGCGGCGAAAACGAGCGCGATAGAGTGGAGTCTGAATTACTGCCTCACAGCAAATTAATGGTATTGAGTCACGCTGTCAGACGGCGGGAGGAAAGATCGGATGAGTGCTGAGTAATCGCACACACACACACACACACACACACACACACACTCGCAGAGAGAAGGAGTAATCTCTGACTGGCACACTGATCTCAGCAGGTTAGAGCAAGGACAAGAAAGACCGACGACGTGCGAGGAAGTCGTGACGCCAACGAGCGGGGATTAACGTTACAGTCACATGTGTGAGTTCAAGCAACCTTTACCCCCCCGCGAGTGTTTCCTGTAACCTCATTTCAACTCAGGGTCCCGACTTCAACGTCTCTCCGCCGACAGAGCATCCACACAGCGGGCTACAAGTGCACACACACACACACACACACACACACACACACACTGAGGCTGATGGTTTGCTAAGCATACGAGGCAGCGGAGCAGGGAGCGCGTGCCTCCACAATGGATTTCTGAGGATGTACGCTTTGAGAATAGCTGAGCTGCAGAAATCAGAGCGCTTTCATTCGCAGCTGAAATACAGCCCGAGGAAAATGGGAAGCCTTTGGTGTGAGGAGTCTCGTCTTTTCTCTCCTCTCTCCGTCTCATCCCTTTTTTTTTTTTGATTATTTTTTATTTATTGTCTCCTCTGTTGCCTCGCTGCGCCGAGCTGAACTCGGGGAGCCACCGTACCCCCTCCTGTTCTTCTTCTTGAGTTTGGAAATGAGTGCTTCCTTAAAAGAAAAAAGAAGAAGAAGAAGCTGGATGTGGTTTCTCTCCGTCTCTCTCGGCTGGTGTTTGCCAGAGATAAGCTCTGTAAAGAGTGTCTCTGTCTGCATGTCGACATGGAGGATACACCTCGGTGACCGTGTCATTCATCTCTCCTTATTGCTGAAGCCTGTGTGTGTGTGTGTGTGTGTGTACGAGAGTGTGTGTTGGTGATAAATTCAGTCCTCTGTGGGGAAGTTTGAGACTTTAAAACACACACTTGGACACTGGTGTCTTCCAGGCTTTATGGACGGACACCCTCCCCCCTCCCACCGTCCCCTCAGCTCTCAGCTGCAGCCCTGGCACGGCGCCCTGTGTTTTGCGGCGCCGGCCCGCCAGATTGATCCGGCTTTAATGAAGAGTCCTTCAGCCTAGGTGACATCATTAGCCGGGTTGTGGGCCACTGCGGGCCGCTTGGCGTGGCTCCCCCGCCTCACTTCTGGGAAAATGGGTCATTGTGAGTGACAGACAGACAGACAGTGGGCAGGGGAGGCAGCCAGCCAACCAGACAGACAGAGGGGGGTCTGCCAGGCAGACGATGCCCTTCACACCTGTACCGGTATCCAAAAAACATTCAACCTCTGAGCTGATTGACGCCTTCCGAGTTCTACTTTTTCTGCCTTATTCCCTTAAAGGAACCCAGAGAAGTGTGGACATGACGATGAGGATGATGTCACTCTCCCTCTGTGTGTGTTGCAATCACTGATTACGGAGGATCAAAACTGCCAACATAGAAATAAAAACAAAATGCGCATGTGTATGGAAGCCAAGAGCAGCCAATGTTTATACACCTTTTGACAGTAATAAGCTATGTGAACAGATTAATTAACAGTAGTGGAGTATGGAGGACTAAAATTGGCAATATCAAAAGTTAATAAACTTTTTTTTATTATTTGACATTAAATAAACAGTTAAATATGCTTTAATCTATATTTTTAATTAAAAAGCACATTTATTTTTTTTCCGCATGACTGTTTTCTGGTTCTTATTTTCTTTCCCCTTTAACTTTCCATGCTCATTATTTTTAAGTTTAACTAATTGATTGAAAATCTTTAATCAATTACAAATATGTTTTTATCTCTGTGTTATTTTCTGTTCGGCCTGCTGATCAATCGATTAGGTAACCCCAATAACTGCCTTTGCATAACAAAGCAGAAGTGCAAAAATAAATAAATAAATAAATAAATGAATAAATGGAACAGTAAATAAATAATTCAAATAATTCTATTTACATGAATGTAATTACATTTAATGTGTGATGGCATATACAGTATATTTCTTTATCAGGACATTTATATATTTATTTATCTATTTCTGATTTTGGCAGATTTAATCCTCCATAAAAACACCTCCACAGCAAGTTCGCTTTCCAGCTTCAAGTACACGAGCGAGCGATCAAAGATGTCCTCGGCACTCGACCTCTGATCTGCAATAATTCAATATATGTGTAATTAAACTCGTTGAATGAAAATCTGGGTCAAGCGTCCTGGCAGGTCAGACACAAACACTGCAGCAGAGCGATCTGTCGTATAGCTTTACGGTGACCTCGTGCGGTAAGCTCCACCCGTGTGGGCCTCTAAGCTGAATAAAACAAACACTGAGATTGAGAGGGAATCAGAGCGATGTGGTCTGGAGGAGAGCTGGTCCTGAGGAGGCCGCGGAGCCATCTCATCCATCTAACTGTCAGCATCTCAGCAGGCAAGAATCACCAGTCCTCCTGCATGTCCCTGCCCTCCCTCTCCATCTCCCCCCCCCTCTCTCTCCACACAGATATACGCCGACACCAACGCACACACCCCTGCAGCACGGTGGCTGAACATTGTAATTTTAGCACAGCAGCTGTTTTTGCCTGCCATAAAAGTGACACCCCTCTAGCTCTTCCCTCCCTCCCTCCATCCGTCCATCCATTCGCTCTGCATCCACCTCCCGGGCTGCTGTTTTCAGGAGAACATAGAGATTTCCAAGTGCATCAGTCCTCCCTCAGACACCATCCCCGGCCTGCCTGCAGCTCCGAATGTATAGGCAACACGTGGAGCGCATCCCTCAGAACGTGTGTGAGATAACGGGAGTGCTCGCTGACGCTGAACTTTGCACGAACCGCCGCTTCAAGATGCAGTTGATGCAAAGCTGCGATGCAAACATGTTTAAATTCATTTCATAATTATAGGCACAAAGTTTTACTATTGATTAGGGTTCCAACTGACGATTATTATAAGTTTTGCTTACTTTTACAATAAATTGAGCGTTTTGTTTATAAAACATCATTTGCAATTAATTTTCTTTTGATCAACTAAGCGGATAATATGTAGATTTACAAGCTCTTCTGTTGCTAGGTAAAAAAAAAAAACAAACATCTAAATTCAATTTTCAGTCATATAAAAAAAGAAAAAATCACCAATAAATGAACAGTACCGTCTGTGGAAGTGCAACACAACACCAGCACACCGTGAAGCTCAAGAATTAGAGCGCCGTCTCTCTCAATTCTAGCGACCAATGGCGTGATTGCTACATAGTTTCCATGGCGACAACATACATAACCCCCTCCCCTCCCCTTCACATTCACTTAACAATCCCCCAGATGCCTAATTGTTTCCCTAATGATGCCGGGCCTAATGGGACTGTTTATGGTATTCATTTGACGGCTCTGGCCCAGTAATTAGACTACACCTCACTTCATTAAACAGCAGGGGAGGAGGGAGGATGGCGCCGGGTGGCGCCAACAGTACGCGAGCGCCGGTGACGGACACGCAGGCAGGAAGCGGACCCAGGAGAGCGGTGGGTTCTGGACGACTGCCTCACACTCATTCCTTTGCGTGGCTTCTCTCGATCGATATCCACGAGCTCTGTGGAAGCGATGCTGAACCCATCGCTGGCTACACATTGTATCACCCTGCGGATAACAGACTCAGTTGAATACAAATGTAAATGTGTCCCCGCTGCTGTCTCTCAAAGGACCAGAAGGAAACTTGTTTCACAAAGTGCACACTTTAATATTCTTCGACATGTATTTCACCGGTCCCGTGAGCAGGCCCGGCAGGTTTTTGAGGTGAAGTTAGCATCAACAACGCGGTGTGACACTGATCTGTGGAGAGGAAACTGAGTTTAAATCCTCAGATATGCATCTCACCGCCTCTACGGTGTCGATGAGATGGATTTACAGTCTCGGCTGAGCTTGAAGAAACACCTGGGGAAGTTAAAGAGCTCGTTACCATGTAGGAATCAGCGAGGGTTCTGTTCAGAGCTACAAAGACTGAAACGTCTCCACGTGTTCGTCTGTGCGTCTCTGTCCGCGGTGCTGAAACGGTTTCACCTCACTGAGAGGCTGTTTTCTCTCTCTGTCACTGTCCGCGGTGCTGAAACAAGAATCAGAACTCACTGCTTTTCTTCAGGGTTGGCCAGAATGCATGGATGCGTGTTGCTCATGAATTCTCAACTTAATAATCTTTGCTATAGTTAGTTAACTCTTGAGCTAACGACGGAGCTTGGGTTCAGGTTCCCAGGGGGATTATCACCTCTTGCGCTAACACAAACACAGATCTCAACGGTTGTTCTTCCATTGGACAAAACCTGGAAAAGTCCCCCACCCGGTGCCCTTTTTATTTCTCGCCCCTGCCCGTCAAACATCCCGAGACCGCCACTGCTCAACACAACATAACCCATCGACAGGTTCGCACCGAACCTTCACTTCTGTCAAAGGCGGCTCCGCGTCCGTACCTTGAGGAAGGAGAGGTTGCGGTTCCGATCGATGCTGGTAATCTCCAAATTCCCCATGACCACCTCGCAGTTCTCGTAGAGCTTCTTCAGGGTGCGGTACTGCTGGTCCAGGTCGGACAGAGTGCTGAGTTTGTTCTCCGTGCCGGGACACACTGGAAGACAGAGACAGAAAAGAAACTGGGGGTCACTTTGGAGGCAATTTAAAGTGAAGTTTGAGCTACATGTGCAAAGCTAACAACACATTTTTGAGAATAAGGGTAGGATGATGCCATACAGTGTGCTACCAATGTAACTGCTTAATACTTTAAAAGGTCAGTCGACCAGCTAACCGGGCCTTTCCAGTGGTGAAAATCATGTAAAATTAGATCCATCTCTTTTCCCCAGAGTTATTCTTTCCCTGGAAAAACTCTTGATTCTTTGACTGCGCTTAGCGAGGGTTTTAACTACCACACCAGACTGCAGATGCACGGTTCAATGACTGCTGTACGGCACTGTCTGTGAAGCACGTTGGCATCAGCGAGATAATGAACGGAGGACGAGAGAAAGAGGGCAGAGAAGACAAGAGGGAGAAATTCCGGATCGGGGATTTCAGGGCTCAAACCGAAACTCAAAAGGAGCGAAGGACGGAGGGGGGATCGAGGGAGAACCGGTCGGGAGATTACGTAAATTGCCGAAAAAGAAAAAGAGTGCAGAGAGCAGCGGACGTGACCCTCCACAATGAGGGAGCTGCGAGAGGCGAGACTCGGGGAGGGACAAGTGGGGCGAGAGGGGCGGGTGTCATTTCTCTGAGGCAGTGACCTACAGTCTGGGTCTGGCACCGGCACACTGTTTAATCAAAGATATTCAAATTGCGTTGGTTGACCTTTACAGAGGGTTTCACTCGGAGACTTTCCTCGGGCCGACGAGATTACAAGACTTTGAAGACATTGCGGCGAGGAGGAACAGCTCTATCGGCGCGCGGGAAGGCCGGGCAATTAGAAACAGGTGGATTTTTTTCCCCACACATGCAAAAAACAAGCAATCAGGAACTTTTGATCGGCTCTGGAAAACACAATTTCACCGTACTGACACCTAGAACTACAGCACATGTATGCTGAGCTCCACGTGTCATTTCAGCCATGAGAAGAGCCCAGAAATGGGTATTAATGTTGTTCTGCATGGACGTTTAGAACTGCAACGATTACTTAATTAGTTTTCAAAATTGAACAAAAGCCAAGGGAGGTTCTGAATGGCTGGCGACAGAAAACTGTGAATCTTTAGTTGCAGTTGCAGCAGATTAATCACGCAAATAATTGACAGATGAACAAAATGAAAATAATCATGAAGTGCAGCCCTAGAGCACAACATAAACACGCTTTAGAAATGTTATTTTCACTATGAAGTTAAATCGCACAAAAGCCAAAGGAGGTTTTGAATGGTGGATGACAAAACTGCAAAAGTAACAGTGAAAATTCTGATTCCGGCGTCTTAAAAGTGGATATTTTCTTGTTTCTTATGACATCTTTGGAAACAAGGATGAAACATTCAAGGACGTCTTCTTGGGCTTTGGGACATTTTGAATGCGCTTCGGTGATTTCATCATTTTTGATTCGCACAAAAACCAAAGGAGGTTCTGAATTGGTAGAAAACTGCAAATGTAACTGCAAAATTCTCTGATTCCAGCTTCTTACATGTGAATATCTTCAGATTTTCTTCCCCCCTCTCTGACTGTGAACTGAATATCTTTGAGTTGTTTAAAAAAAAAGACATTTTGAAGGCGTCATCTTGTGCTTATTATTATTATTAATCCAGCAGTCAGTAGAGAAAATTAAGAAAGTAATCATTAAATGCGGCCCTAGCACGTTGCATAAAATTAATAGACTCCAAAATTGAATTAGTTAAATCGCTAAAAAACTAAAGGAGGTTCTGAATAGTTAATAGAGTTCAAACATGGACCCATACAATTTGAGCACAATGATAAATAAAAAAGAACCAACAAATAGTGTAAAAATATAGATTAAGAAGTGACAGTTAAATTGCTCAAAAACCAAAGGAGCTTCTGAATGGCTGACACAAAAAATAAGCTGATAAGATTTGAGCACACTGATAAAGAAAAGAACCGAAACCCCACAACAAACAAACAGATTCTCTAAATGACTGTGTTTGGCTGCAGTGCTAATGCTAATGTCGAGGCTACCACTGTAATTAGTTCCTCCTCTCTCCGTCCCTGCCAGCCTTTCCACCAGTCACTCAGTCAGTCAGTCAGCCGGCCTCCCCGGCCTCAGTCCC
>OMLP01031125.1:5109-44046 GCA_900302685.1 Spondyliosoma cantharus
CCCCCCCCCCCCCCAGTAAGAGAAGCAAAACACCACAGCGACCGTGACTCATCGCATCAACCAACCACAGCTATTCCACTTTCACAATACTCCACCACAGAAACGTTTTTTTTTGTTTTTTTTTCCCTTTTATTTTTTGCATTCTTTCATCCATCACCACTGACCAGCCGAGCGAGAAATCGCACAGATCTGGTGACAATTTAGCTCCTGTCCTGAGTTTCCTGGGGGAATTTGTGCCTCGTCACTGTCACAGGCTCTGGTGGAGGTGGAGGTGGTGGTGGTGGTGGTGGAGTGAGTCACGCAGCCAGCCTGTGATACTTCTCCATCCAGAGAAGACATCATCGCTTTTGAAGCACATGTTAGCCTCATGACGAGGGGGGAGTGCACCCACCACAAACAGTGAATCAGCTCTCAGCACAAATCTGAGACCATCAGAGTGAAACAAGACAAACATGTTCCATATATTTCAAAAGGTCAAAGTCTGGGTGACGCAGTAAAAGGCAACAACGTCAAAATAGATTGTTTGTTAGTTCACACCTGTTATTATTTGGTAGTAATAATAATAATAATAATAATAAAATCTACTGTACTTTCAGGACACAGTTTCCTCATCTCCACTGAGTCATAAACATCTACAGAGTCATGGAGAAATGACATCTGATCACAAAGATAAGATAAAGCTCTTCTTTTTCCGCCAGCAGTGATTTATGCTTTGTGGAAATATGCCTCCTCCAGCTGTTTTGGGGACTGTTTGCGTCTCCTGTGGAGGCCAAGTGAAGTCAGTCAGCGCTGGTGGTCTGACTTCACGTCGTGCCCTTTGTCCCACATGTCTAAAATGCGCACCACGTGTTGTTTCCAATGTCAGAAGTAGGCTGGTATTTTTGCGTTGTGGCAGCCTTTTGGTAAATCTCGCGTTGAAAAGGAGCAAGAGAGGCAGAATTAAAGGAGATGATTATTTACTACTATTGTTATTATTTAAGAGGTTTATTTCACTTTTGTTTTAAAGCACATTGAAGTGAGAGAAAGTAAACACTTTTTTAACTTTCATAATACAACATTATAATAGTAACTCAATGTTTTGTAGTGAAATATTAACTTTAAGCAGCGTTATAACATTCACTTGGATTTACTTTAGTAAAAGTGACATATTTACATATTTCTCCAATAAAAGTGTTAACTACGCATTTATTTACATTGTTTTTAAGAGACACGTTTGCACTCACTGTCACAAGTATTAATAATAAATAAATAAATAAATAGAAGAAAAAAAACAGGCAAATAAAAGAAAAAGTCAAAAACAAAACAAGAGGATTTTTGCGCGCACTTCCTTCAGACGACCAAACTGGAGCCACATTTTTGTTTTTGTTACTTGTGTTACTGCGTTACTCCGACACAACACGTGTCCACGCCACCGACACAATCTCACAAAGTCAACACACCAGCGCTCGCAAACACCCGCGGATCCAAACTCGCTCCTAAAACATGAAACCGACGCTGAAGCTGATCTGCGCGCTCCGGTAATGTCACCGCCACAAAAGTCGAGCACAGGCGCGAAATTTCAGCAGGAATGTCAAAAAAAAAAAGAAGAAGAAAAAAAAAAAAAAAAAAACATCTTCCCAACATAATAAAAAAAGAAAAACAACCTCACCTCTGTGGACGCGGGTATCTGTGGAGCGGAATGCGTAAAATCTCCCGGAGTAGGTTTCCCACACAGCCGACGGAGTAACTTGACACAGTGCGTGTAACGCGTCCAGCAGCCGGGCCGCCGTGTCTCCTCGGACTAAATTAACTACAAAACAACAACAATGTACCAACATTCCACGCTCTGCTTCCGCAAGCACTCACGTCACCGACTCCTCGTGACCGCCCCCTCCATTCATGAAAATAACTTTCTGCTGACGTCAGTCTGGGAAGAGAGAGAGCGCGCGAGAGAGAGAGAGAGGGGTGGGTGGTGGTGGTGTGAGGGGGGGGTGAGGCCATAAATAGAAGATAGATACTGCTGGCGGGCTGCTTTTGCTTACTTTACAAAACTAATCTGTACAAAGTCAGCTCATGTTGCCAACGTGTTGCCAAAGAGCACGAAGGCACAAAACAAAACAAAACAAAAAAACTCACTTTAACTCCCTTCAGAAGACAGAACGTGTTGCTCGCTCTCCTCTCCTCCTCTGTCTTTTATGGTCAAGTCCAAACTACAAGGATCTCCAAAAAAAAAAAAAAAAAGTGCATTAGCAGAGAGAAAACAGCGTCCACCTCCTCCTCCACCTCCTCCACCTCCTCCTCCTCCTGCTCCTCCTCATAGCTCCATCTGACTTGGGAGCAGCAGTAGCATTCCATTCCTGAGGAAAGTATGTGGTGTAGTAGCCCAGCAGTCACAGGATTTCTCTTATTTTAACTGCGCTGCAGCCAGTCACGTCACAGGTTATTCTGGGGTAATTAAGCACCGAATGCAAATATGTTTAGTCAGGAGCCTTTTAAGGGAAGCTGTGCGGTGGGTTCCCCTCCGTGCAGGAGTCACCCGATATGAGAAGAATAAAGTCTGAGGTCGGTTTCGGCACAATGCAGCCGGTTTAAAACGGTGTGTTTAACAGTGTAAACACTGAAGGACACGCAGCTCAAAGACGACTGCTGCGCTTCCCTGTTTCGTTCTGCTGTTCAAAAACTAACTTTATCCTGGTTCGATGAGTATCAGCAAATACTTTATGTGGCGTTCGCAGGAATGCAAAACACATTTGGATCTCTAAGGTCACAGATGTCAGCGTCTAAACATCTGGATCTGGAGCCTGTGTGGCAGGAACATTTGGAATCTCAAGTTCCCCATTTTGTCTCTTTTCTTCTGCTGACTCGACCATCACGCTTTGCTCGCAGGACGTACTATCCAGCAAACCGCTTTAAATCTTAGCTTGAGATGAGTAACAATACGGTGTGTGTGTGTGTGTGTGTGTGTGTGTTTGCAGGAATGTAAAACACATTTGAAAACTCAGATCGCGGATGTCAGCATCCTCGCAGCACATGTGGGGAAGGTAAACATCTGGATCTGGAGCCCGTGTGGCAGGAATGATTCGATTCGACGTGCAATCTGGGTAGTTCTGCAGCCGCTAAGTCACAGACTCTGACCGAAAGAGTTTACAGTGTCAACACAGTGTTTCAAACAGTTCAAACACGACTTAAAGAAGAGACGGATCCGCTTTCCTGTTTTGTTTTGTTTTCTGCTGACTGGACGTAAATCTTACAAAAAAACTAAATCCATCCTGTGAGGTACGACCTCCCTGTAGGATACACTGTGTGGTAAAAACCACGTTACATCACGTCCTCGGTGTTGTCAGCGTTTAGATCCCATCTGTCAAGCGTCCTCGCAGCACACGTGCGGAGAGGTAAACATCTGGATCTGGAGCCCGTGTGGCAGATACGATGTGGAATCCGGCGAGTTTCACGAGGGGCCACAACTATTATCAAATGTAGAAATGTGCAGTCGATGTGTCCACGTCTGCCGATCAGAGATGTGGGAGAGAAGTCGGCGTTTCGATGGCAGAAAAAATAACTCGAGACTCGACTCTCTGACTCGTGACTTGGGTTAATTTGAGGCGCGACGACTCGAATTACTCGTCTGTGTGCGTTTTATTGTTTTCAGTTGAGCGTGGGTTAGAAGATGAAGACGAAGATCTGAAAGATTTGTGAAGGCCGGGTGCCGCGGGCAAGACTGGAGCTCCTCGGACGGGTAAAAGGCGACTCGACTTGTGACTCGACTTGTCCCGACATGAAACGAACCGGGACTTTCCTTGAGACTCGGACTACGCGACTCGAGTCACACGTCTGCAGCTGACTTGTTCAGACAGGAGACAAACACCTTGTTTGAAAAAGCACAACCTGAGGACGCCTGCTCTGAGGCCTTTTAGTTGCCAGTTTCAGGTTAAAAGCAGCTTCCTCAATAAATAATCCTGTTCCGCTGTGACTTCTGTTCAAAAGGTGCTGTGCTCAGAAAAAAAAAAAAAAAAAAAAGGGGAAACAAAGGCACAAACAATCGTTTCGGATGCATGACACAACTTTGACCTTTCAGATGACATGTGACTGGTGGATGACTGGTAAACAAAGGTTAAGCGGTGAGTAACACTTGAGCTTCAGAGCAGTTACTGTACAGATGTTTCTCTAAGTCTTTGGAGACTTTTATTGTTATTCCAAAAAAAAAACAACCACCCTGAACACTGAGAGGAGTTCTCCCTCGCACAGATCACACGGACCTGCTTCCAGCAAGACTGACTAAACTCCCAAGTATTCACCTCCGTTCCCTCGGCCTCGAGCCAGATCTCCAGTCTAGCGTAGATTTAGGATACTGTCATCATTTACCGCTAGTGACTCAACACACGGAGCCCTTCCTCCGAATCCCACGTGGAATCAATCGCTGCTGCTTGAGAGAGAGAGAGACGGCAGGCTCGACTTGTTTCATCTGCACTGGAGCGCGTTCCGAAATAAAAAGCAAACACAAACGCTGGCAGATGAGAAAGCGCCGCTGCGTTCTGGCCGGCTTGTGTCATCGTGTTGACCACAAGCAACGACGCGCCGTTTGCTTTTGTGTTGCCTTCCTGTAAGCGAGATAAATGCAAATGTCATCTGATAAACGCAAACGTGACCTGGTGAAGCAGCTCTCGTCTGCTTCTGTAGCTCAGAGATGAAATAAAGAGATTGGAGGAAGAGGAGGATTTAGATTACATCAGATTTTAGGGTGCGATGATACGATTTGTTCAGTTTTTCACTGTGAATAATTCACTTTTGCTACTACTTACTATATTTTGATGCTAATACCTGAGTATTGACGCAGGCACTTGTACATGAGTATAGTATCTAAACACACCTTCCACCACCGATCAGATTAGATTAGATTAAGATATGACAGTGACTTTTGATGAAAATGAGATGAGGCCAGATCACACGAGATTAGCTATGATTGGAATAAATTGACTGGATGAGATTATTGTATGAGATGAGGGTCGATTGGATTATGTCATATATGAAATAAAATGTGCAGTGATAAATGAGATGAGGCCAGATTACCTAAATATGACGAGATTATGTTAAATTACAGATTACTGCATCAGATAACATGGGGTGAGAGTAGATCGTATGACACATTATGTGAGAGATGAAATGAGATTAGAATCAACGACCTGACGCCAGATTACCCCAAATGAGATTAGATTACTTTAAATTTGAGATTGTTACATCAGCGGCCGAATGAGATGAGACCAGGTTACATTAGATGAGGGCAGACTGTGTGACACTACTTTACATGAGACATGATGACATAAAACCAGATGACAGGAGATTAGAGATGAGGTGGGTGGTATGAGATCACAGATTGGAGATTACAGGTAGATTAGAATGAGAACAGAAAACACAGAACAGAGACAATGACATGGCATTAAAACTGCAGAACAGTACTGGTATGTTCTCTGTTTCCTGTAAAAACCTGCCAGCTGTCGACAACGAGAAATAAAAATGGCTGAGACAAAGTCTCTGCAGGAGCAGCACTGATGTTCTGGATCAGTCAGACATCCAGCTGCTCGGTCGGTGCCACACCACCCAATTACTGACCATCTGCTAACAGCGTCCACAGATGACCTGACGTCCTCCCAGCGCGTCTAACACGACACAAACAGCCGACCATGTGCGGCTGGCTGGTCGGGGTTTTTTCGTTAGATCGGCGCGCTGTGGGGTCTTTGCATTACAGGAAGTAACACTGAGTCACTGATGTTGCTCCTTTCTGACTCAGACTCTTGAACTCAGAAATCTGATCTGGCAACACAGAGGCCCTCCCCTACTTTTTTTTTTTGTAAGGGGATCACTTTTTTTTTTTCTTCTCCCAAATGCTCCAAATTATTAAAGAGCAAAAACAAAAACAAAAAGCAGCTATTGACCACGCAGAGTTTTGTTTAAAAAAGAAACTGGACAAGTGAAGTGTTTTAATGCCCTTCAGGAATATCCAACTGAGGATGCCTGACGCGTTAGACAGCCGCCTCTGGCACGCTGTGGGCCGTAACGTCATGTCAGAAGGAGAAGAATTGTTTTTGCAGATTTGTAGACTTCCCATATGACACAAGATTTAATTTGGAACATTGACTGGACATTCCACTGACTTCACCGAAATGTGTTTCATATGAAAACACTTTACGTAACCGGCTGGCAGGTCCGAGCTGCATGGAAACGAACATGGTGAGGTTACTGTAGTAGTGGTGGCAGCAGCAGCAGCAGCTGTGAGCAGCACTCTTCTTCAAGCTTCACCCGTCCTGAGAGCAAAACAAAAGTTTGGTGGATTTTTGTGAACAGAAAGCTTTTAAACGTAGTATCTGAGAGCTGCAGTACCAACTTCTCTTGTCAATTTATTTATTATAACACTGCTAAATATGACCAATACAAACTAAATATGGATTTTTATTTTTTTTTTAGGCTATGATTCACTTTCTTTTCCTCTGGGTGTGTCCATGTTTAAAGAGTAAAGGATTCCATATTGTAATTTCTGAGAAAACATTGCATCTATGTTACATTAACATGTGACTCACTCATTGTCATGAACTTTATGGATGACGTAAGACTTAAAAAAAGAATCTGCATCTCATTTCCTTTTTGGTTTCAAACCGATTCCATCTTCAGTATAATCTGCGCTGAAATAATCTGCACTGAGATTTACGACAGAGTTGCAGTATTTTGTTTCAGCTGTGCTCTGTTTCGTTTCAAAGTCCTCGCACAACGCTTTTATTTTCATTTTTTGACTGAGGCCTTGTTATTTCGTTCGGTTTTCACATGTGTAAGAAATTTCTGGTGAAGTGAAACCTCCCACCTTGTATATATTGAAGAATTGTAATGCAATGGAATGGACACTGCTGCCCCCCTGTGTTAAATATGTTGTATTTAATGTGAGTATAAAGTTGTCAACTTTGCTATTCTGGGTAAGAAAGTGATCCCAGTTTTACTCATCTGGAAAAGAAGAAATCTAAATCTTAAAAGTCTTTCTTTTCTTAACGAACGATTCGCTTGTCGTGATGATCAGAATGCTTCCTCATACAACACATAACTCCCAAACCTGTCAGTGAAAATCCAAAATATGCTTGTGGTTAAAAAAAAAAAAAAGTGGCATTATTGTTGAAGTAGGACTATATCCAAAAATTCAATAGGAAAATAGATCATTTTTGCATGTAGAACATTGTCAATTATGAGCATGAGATGGCAAACTATTTGCTGACACTGACTCTACTGATGGGGAAAATGCTTTGTCAGGCACTGACTGAACCAAAGTAAAGCAACAGTGCTTAAAATGAGACATTGGCGACTTCTGCTGGACATTTCCCGGTATTTGTTTTGTGTACATAAATTAACTTATGAAGCAACTGAGTCACTGTCCGTTAGTAAATGTCAAGTTTTATAAAGTAACTGTTTTTAAAAACATGCATCGTTTTATCCTTTGAATGATCAGTTGTGTTTGCAAAACTTCGCACATATGTTATATGCGATGCACTGTTACAAAAACGACTCTTGCGTGCCCTCCAGTGGTCACATTGCTGAACTACAGCCCTGTCGTTTTGAACGACTTACTTTGAAAGTGTTAACCGGAAGCTTCACTATGCTATTATCTGTAACTTGATTTTGTAGTTGTAGTTACCAACTGTGGCCACCAGAGGGCGCACATGTCCAAAGAACAGGCGACACCCGATTGGTATGCTTCTTACACTATCCCCCTGTGGTATGAGTGTATAATTGCATCTCTGTCTACTGTTAAATTAGAACATAAGCATAATTGCCACATACCTTTACAACAGACACCTCCAGGAACAGCTTAATAAACTGTTATTAAATGTACTGTCTCTGTGCATTATGATGATCTTTCACGCCCCCTGGCGGACACAGCGCGTAACTACAACTGTCAGTCAATTTAAACACGGTGGCATACTTCGAGTCCTTTCTACTTCCGGTGAATAATTTCAAAGTAAACAGGTATAGCCGAGAGCGATGTGAAAAAAAACAACAACCTGAAACTACAAGTCGAAGTTTCTGTTTTCAAATTTTGAATGGCACCGTAGATTTTACATATGCTTTGTTAAAAGGTTGTTCTGAGACGGATTTAGAGAAACGCCACCTGAAACTTCCTGTTGTTGCTAGGTGGCGCGATGGACCGTTATGTTTCTTAGCGAACAACCGTAATACAGCCAGCGAAGAAGAAGCGATCACGGCTCGGGCTATTTGATAGCTTTGAGTCGGCAAACGTCATTTTTTGCTTAAAGCGAGTGGTTTAAGTTGGTTTCGATCTGGTTTATGAAGCCGAATAAACATGTGAGTCCATTTTAATTCAAATGTGTTGATTTGCGGGCCAGTTAACGCTACCATTCATTGTCAGTGCTATGGTTGACACCGTTGAGCTAACTAAAGTTGCTAGCTAGGAGCTTTAGCTGTATTTGTTGTCGTTAGCCTAGCGTTAGCAGTTTTATCCAGAACGCGACTTTGTAGAAACCCAATTAACATCATGCAGGCTGTCAACTGAGACTCAACAAAATCGCCTTGTTACAACTTTACGATACGTTTTAAAAAACATTGGCGTTTGCAAATGTAGCTAGCTGTAGCCGTTTAGTTGCCTTAGCGAAGGTTAGCTTCTAAATGTGGGTGTTTGTAGTTCCCTAATTTTCTGCTTCTCCATGTTTTTTTTTTCCTCATACACAGACGGCTCTCAGCTAAGTAATGTCATCCACGTAACCTGCTGTGAATGTGGTTTTGACTTGTGCCTGCTGATCAAGATGAATCGCCCAAAGCCTACAACTCTCAGGCGCCCCAGTGCTGCAAAACCATCAGGTGAGATGCAAAATAAAGTGTCATCTTGTCTCCAGAAGCACAGCAGAAGAAAATCACAACTTACTGTGGCGTCTGCTTTCCATAGGTCACCCTCCACCTGGAGATTTCATTGCTCTCGGGTCAAAGAGCCAGGGTGGAGAACCCAAAGCCCCTGCTGTGCTCCTGAAGCCAGCATCCACAGGTTTACCTGCTGACCGCAAGAGAGAGGCTTCCTCTGCTCTGCCCTCCTCATCTGGCCTGTCCAGCCTCACCAAGCGGCCCAAACTATCCACCACCCCTCCTGTCAGTGCTCTGGGACGACTCGCTGATGTTGCAGCCGTGGACAAGCGTGCAATATCCCCCTCAATAAAGGAGCCATCAGTGGTACCTATTGAAGGTAAATCAGGAGCTTTATACCTCTAAATGCCTGTGCTGTGTATTTTGGAAGGAAATTTAAAGCTCCTCGTTTTCTTGTTGCAGTGTCCCCGGCAGTGCTGCTGGATGAGATCGAAGCTGCAGAGTCTGAAGGAAATGATGACCGCATTGAGGGACTGCTGTGTGGAGCAGTGAAACAACTCAAGATGAACCGAGCCAAGCCCGACATAACGCTGTACCTCAGCCTCATGTTCCTCGCCAAAATCAAGCCCAACGTTTTTGCAACTGAAGGAATTATCGAGGTAAGATTTCAGTTGTAGTGTGTTTAGAGCTTGATTACAGACATTGTTAGCCTTGCAAAGACACCCTCCCCCTGTGAGCATCACGGATGGGATCTGACTGGATCCTTATTGTTTTTCAGGCCTTGTGCAGCCTCTTGCGTCGAGATGCTTCGATCAACTTTAAAGCCAAGGGGAACAGCCTCGTGTCTGTTCTCGCTTGCAATCTGCTGATGGCAGCCTACGAGGAGGACGAGAACTGGCCGGAGATCTTCGTTAAAGTAAGAATCTCCCGAATTCCTTTTTTTTAAAATTTTTTTTATTTTAGCCATGTATGATCTCTCTCTCTCAACCTAAAATGTCATTTCAGGTGTACATTGAGGACTCTCTCGGAGAAAGAATCTGGGTGGACAGTTCTCATTGCAAAAACTTCGTTGACAACATCCAGACTGCTTTTGGGACAAAGATGCCACCTAAGAGTATGCTGCTGCAGGCGGACACCGGTCGCACTGGTGGAGATCTCAGTGCAGGTACGGTTACGTTAAGGAAACGCACAGGCTGGTTGTGTGTGAGGACTGCTGCTGGAAACGAGCGCTGGTTGGTTAACACTGGCTTTTGGGTTTTGTATTTTTAGGTAGCAGCCCTCATCCCTCAACGCCGGACGAGGACGACAGCCAGACGGAATTGCTGATAGCTGAGGAGAAACTCAGCCCTGAGGATGAAGGGCAGATCATGCCGAGGTATGAAAAAGTGCAGGTTTTACATACGAGTCGGGTTTGCCTCGTTTGTTACAGAGTTTAAGATTTTGATTGTCTTTTCACTCGTCCTGTGTTGCACTGCAGGTATGAAGAGCTGGCAGAGAGCGTGGAGGACTACGTGCTCGACGTCCTCAGAGATCAGCTGAACCGCAGGCAGCCGATGGACAACGTGTCCCGAAACTTACTGCGTCTGCTCACAGCTACGTGTGGCTACAAAGAGGCTCGACTCATGGCCGTGCAGAGGCTGGAGATGTGGCTCCAGAACCCAAAGGTGAGCGACAGTTATCCTGGAATAAACCACTTGTATTCTCAATTTTGCTGGTGTTTTCACAGCCACATTTTCTGTCCTTAACCGTAGTTAAATACTGCATCTGGTAATGAAATTGCACTATTATAGGGACAGTCCTGTTACGACTGATAAGTTTGTCACATTGTATTTGACTTAAACTATCTTAGTTTTTTTATAAATATTAGGCCAGAAAAGCCACAGAAGTCTCAAATTTGTTAGTTTCTATCAACATTTGATCTAATTTAATTTATCTGTCTGTCTGTTTCCTTCCTCAAAATGAGTCAAACTCTTTTACTCATTTGTCATCTTGCAAAACTTTAAACCTACCACTGAACCTAGAGCTGTCTGTTTACTTGCTTACCTTCTTATAATTTGTCTGAAAAATCCTTCTTAACTTTGATTAAAGCTCATCTTAAAAGGCATTAATTCAAGTCTCTGAAACCCAAGACCATCTGCTGTGTACATGGATGAGAGTTTATGATGACAAACAGAACTGTTATGAATGTTGATAATGAGCATTGAGTCACTTTCTTTGTTTTTGCGTGCACAGCTGACCCGGCCAGCTCAAGACCTCCTCATGTCTCTGTGTATGAACTGCAACTCGCACGGAGCCGACGACATGGAGGTGATCTCCAACCTGATCAAGATCCGACTCAAACCCAAAGTCCTCCTCAACCACTACATGCTGTGTGTCAGGTCGGTCGCGTCTCTCTTTGCTTTACCTCGTAGTTATCTGCATTGGCCAACACTAACTAGTGCCGATTCTCCAGGGAGCTGCTCAACGCGCACAGAGACAACCTGGCCACTATGGTGAAGCTGGTGATCTTCAATGAGCTGTCCAATGCCAGGAATCCTAACAACATGCAAGTCCTGCACACAGTACTGCAGCACAGCCCAGAGCAGGCTCCAAAGGTGAAACTTTTGAGTTGTTAGCATAGCGGGCTGGAAATAATCTTAAATCTGAATTATGTTCTCAAACACATCTTCCCTGTCCTTCCTTTGTGTCTGCAGTTCTTGGCGATGGTGTTCCAGGACCTGCTGACCAATAAGGACGATTACCTCCGAGCCTCCCGAGCTTTGCTGAGAGAAATCATCAAACAGACCAAGCATGAGATCAACTTCCAGTCCTTCTGCTTTGGGTTAATGCAGGAGAGAAAGGAGACCAGCTATGTTGACATGGAGTTCAAAGTGAGTAAAAAAGAAATCCCTCAAGTCGTCTCAATGTGTTTACACCTGACTCTGACCTGTTCATCCTCTCCCACAGGAGCGTTTTGTCATCCAGGTGACAGATCTGCTGACAGTCTCCATGATGCTGGGCATCACCGCTCAGGTCAAAGAAGCTGGCATTGCCTGGGATAAAGGAGAGAAGAAGAGTGAGTGCTGTGCGTTACTCGTAATGTTGTACTTTATTAACCATTTACGTATTCTTGGCTTTTTAGATACGTGACCGCTTTGTTTTCAGATCTGGAGGGCCTGAGGTCGTTTCAGAATCAGATAGCAGCCATCCAGAGAGACGCTGTGTGGTGGCTTCACACCGTCGTTCCCACCATCAGCAAAACTGGCGCAAAGGACTACGTTCACTGGTCGGTAACAGTTTACATCCCGAGTGTTAATTATTCAAACTCTGGGCTCTTATTTGCATTATTTTCTTGGACAGTGTTTAGCATCATAGATTCAATTTTGGCCGCTTTCCAAGTTTTTGTTTTGTTTTTTTGTACTTTTTAAACTAGTCGACTTGTCTAAGTTTCAAGAATAAGTTTCACCCAAATATGAAAATTCAGTTGCAGTCTGCTCACCCTCATGCTGATGGAAAGTTTGGTGAAGTTTCGTAGACCAATGTCCGTCAAGGATTTAAAAAATGACAACATCCAGCATGATCCACGTCTCTGGAAGCCCGGAGATCTCGTGTTTATTTGGCCTGAAAGGTGGAAGATAATGACTTCTAATGAATTTTCATTTTTGGCTGAACTTCTCCTTTAAACTTCCTCTTTAATCGTCGGGGAAACGAGTCATTAGGATTTATCTATTTGTATCTATTTTCAGCTGCTGTATATGAATGTTGTCTTTCATGTCTGCAGCCTTCACAAAGTGCTTTTCACCGAGCAACCGGAGACGTATTACAAATGGGACAACTGGCCTCCAGAGAGCGACAGGAAGTGAGTTTTCCTTCCTCCTTTTTAAAATGGTTTTCCTCTAACTGTATCGAGCCCTGTCACCTGATTAAGCTGTTTTTTTTTTTTTATTCCTCAGTTTCTTCCTCCGCCTCTGCTCCGAGGTGCCTCTGTTGGAGGACACACTGATGCGCATTCTGGTCATCGGACTGTCACGTGATCTGCCCCTGGGCCCGGCCGATGCCATGGAGCTCGCAGATCACCTGGTTAAAAGGGCTGCTGGAGTTCAGTCTGACGGTGTGTGTGTGTGGAGATCCTCTGTTTAGTGACACAGTGAAAGCTGTGTATAGTAACTCTCTGGCAGAATATTTGGACATTTGATAAACACCTCAGTTTAATGAGCAGCCGACTCAAGTCTTTCAAGTGCGACCGCCCTTTCACATCTTTAGCTAGCATTGTTATAGTTTGAAGGCTTCTTGACGATATCAGTTTAAAGCCGTAAATTCTTTTCCAACAGATCTGGAGGTCCTGAAAGTGGAAAGGATCCAGCTCATTGATGCGGTCCTCAATCTGTGTACATACCACCACCCGGAGAACATTCAGCTGCCTGCAGGGTACTGGCTTTACCAGCTTTTAAACACACTTTTAGATGAGAAAGTTTACAGCCTAAAATAACAAATGACTCTTAATGTTTAAGGTACCAACCACCAAATTTGGCAATATCCACGCTGTACTGGAAGGCATGGCTGCTGCTGCTTGTGGTGGCTGCGTTTAATCCACAGAAAATAGGTAGATCTCTTCTTTTTCTATGTTGCATGCATAAGAAATACTATAAGCTATTAAATGTATTCTGTTAATACATTTTCTGACATTTTCCCTTTTCAGGGTTGGCTGCCTGGGACGGCTATCCTACTCTGAAAATGCTCATGGAGATGGTCATGACAAAGTAAGCGAAGGTTATCATGCGTCATAAAACGGTTTCAAGGTAAAGAAACGCTGAACAGCTAACACGCATCTCTCCACGCTCCCACAGTAACTATACCTACCCTCCGTGCACCGTTGCGGATGAAGACACAAAGACGGAGATGATCAACAGGGAGCTGCAGATCTCCCAGAGAGAGAAACAAGAGATCCTGGCCTTCGAGAGCCACTTGGCGGCAGCCTCCACCAAACAGACCATCACAGAGAGCAACAGCCTGTTGTTGTCTCAGCTGACCAGCCTGGATCCGCAGTAAGAGTCAAATCCTCCCCTTTCTTCCTCCTTGTTATCTACTTTTCATACAGCAGTTTGATCTATAAGAGAATCTCTAAAATCACACTTATATTAATCTTTAATAGCGCCCAAGCTTTTCTGATCTTGATAAAAGTGTTCAGAGTGGAAGGTGGACTGATTTCCTTGTTTGTTTTCAGGGGTCCTCCTCGCCGTCCTCCTCCGGCGGTCCAGGAGCAGGTAAAAAGCCTCAACCAGTCTCTGCGTCTGGGACACCTCCTCTGCCGCAGCCGCAACCCAGACTTCCTCCTCAACATCATCCAGAGACAGGTAATTGCCGCGTGCGCTGTCTAAACAGATTGACCTTTGTTGACTTGTGTACTTGCATCATCCCAAATGTTTTAGTGTTGAAACGCAGAGAAATCAATGATCTTATGTTCCTTACATGTTATGTTTTTGAAAGATACCTAGCTGCATTACATAATGTGCATTTACAGAGGAAGATTAAAACATTATTCTCAGACTTTTCTTTTTGGTATACATACCGTAACTGTCGTGCATTTTCAACCCTTGGCAGGCGTCCTCTCAGTCCATGCCATGGTTGGCTGATTTGGTCCAGTCCAGTGAAGGGTCCCTGGATGTGCTGCCAGTGCAGTGCCTGTGTGAATTCCTCCTGCATGATGCCGCAGACGACAGTCTGCCGATAGAGGACGACGATGAGGCGGAGAGCAAAGAGCAGAAAGCCAAGAAGAGACAAGTGTGTTGATTATTACACCTCACTGAAATGTTCCCATTTTGACAATTCTTTCTTCGAAAACATGACGGGTCTTTGTCTGTCTTTGTCTCAAATTAACATTCTACATTTATACTGGTGCCTTTTGTTCAGACTCTCGACTAATCCAGAATTATTATCCGTCTTCTTGTTAGAGACAACAGAAGCAAAGACAGCTACTCGGACGGCTCCAGGATCTTTTGTTGGGTCCCAAGGCCGACGAGCAGACAACATGCGAAGTGCTGGACTACTTTCTGCGTCGCCTTAGCTCTTCTCAGGTGGCATCGAGAGTGCTAGCCATGAAGGTGCCTCAGTGGAAGTTGGAAACATGGTCTGTAGCACTGTTTTGCTGTTAAACATGATTTCATTTACGTGATGTATTTGTGTGTAGGGCTTGTCATTGGTGCTCAGCGAAGGAGGATTGAAAGATGGAGAGGAGCGCGACCAGCCCATGGAGGAAGACTCTGCAGATGCTGAGCTCTTGCCAGGGTACCAGTGGCTGCTACAAGACCTCCCAAAGCTCCCGCTGTTTGACAGCGTCCGAGGCATGACGTCCACCGCTCTGCAGCAGGTCGGTGTCTGACTGGAGACAAGTGGAAACCTTCCAGGCAGATTATTGAGCTGGAGATTGAAGGGTGTGTCTTGTCTCTGCGCTCCCTTTGTAGGCTATTCACATGGAGACAGATCCGCAGACGATCAGCGCTTATCTCATCTACCTATCCCAGCATGCACCTGTGGAGGAGCAAGCTTCTCATAATGACCTGGCCCTGGTAATCAATGCGAGTTGCTTCAATTACATTTACAATACATGCTCATTTTTTTTCCCAGTCAGTTTTTGTTCTCCTGCAACGGTGCTGACCTGAATCTCACCCACTGTAGGATGTTGCCCGGCTAATCGTGGAGCGCTCCACCATCATGAACAGCCTGTTCTCCAAGCACTCCTGCAGGCCCGAGTCCGACGCCGTGCTCAGTGCTTTCCTCACCATCTTCTCGGCATACATCAGGAGGATGAGGAAGACCAAAGAGGGGGAGGATCTTTACAGCTGGGTGAGCACTGGCAAGAGTACTTTGAGTTACTAACTGAACTGCATTGAAGTTTACATTATTATTACAGTCCTCTCCCTGGCTCAAAGTTTTAAGTGAAGCATTTGAAAATAAACAGAAAGTTTCATCTCTGCTAAAAAAAATCTTGTTGAACAGTTTTGGGCCTAGTGACAATTGTCCTCTGATCAAATGTGCTTTGAATCTGCAACGAAAATGTCATCTGCAGTTGAAGATTAATCCCTGTTTGATGTCCGTCTGGTGGAGACCTGAGATGGAAAGTGAGGAGCTGCACGATAAAACTTTAAAACTGTTTTTGTTTTCTTTCTTTTTAGTCAGAATCTCAGGACCAAGTGTTTCTGCGTTGGACAACAGGAGAGACTGCTACGATGCACATTCTCGTCGTCCATGCCATGGTTATCCTGCTGACTCTGGGGCCACCCAAAGGTAGTCCTGTTGAATCTTTGCGATGTTAGAGGTGCTGTAAGAACATCTTTAACAATGTGTGTTGTTGCAGGAGAGAGTGATTTCTACAACCTCTTGGACATTTGGTTTCCCGACAAGAAGCCTCTCCCCACTGCCTTCCTGGTCGACACCTCAGAAGAGGCCCTTCTGCTGCCCGATTGGTTGAAACTGAGGATGATCCGATCAGAGGTTTCTCGATTGGTTGATGCAGGTACAGCTTGTTGTAGTGCACAGAAATGTGTGTTGCCCACGATGTTAATACATCTTTACTTTTTAACAGAACGGTACATGTGTTTCCCAACAGCTTTACAAGACCTGGAGCCCCAGCAGCTTCTGCTGTTTGTACAATCCTTTGGCATTCCAGTATCCAGCATGAGTAAACTGCTGCAGTACCTGGACCAGGCCGTCTCTCATGACCCACAGTCACTGGAAGAGAACATCATGGATAAGCGTAAGAGTGCTGCAGAGCTGCTACTTTTGAAATTGCGTTTTAAAAGACCGGAGATGTGTCTAACTTTTTATTCATTCTGCTGTAGACTACATGGCTCACCTGGTTGAAGTGCAGCATGAGCGAGGTGCCACTGGGGGGCACACTTTCCATTCATTACTGAGCTCCTCTCTTCCTCCAGACAGAGGTTGGTGACTTCAGTCTCCATATGGTTGTTTATGTTCAATTTCACATTAAATGACATTAATTGTTCTTGAAAGGTTTTTACTACTCGCAATTTTGTAAATAATAAGATTGAATACTTGCACATATTTTAAGATGACATAGGGATTTAATGTTTAATGACTTCATCCCTCCTGACAGATTCTGCTGAAACGAGTAAGATCAAAGTTACCGTGGAGGCGCCCCACAGCTCTGTGAAGATGAGAGCAGCCAGTCAGCTTCCTGCCGTTGGGCCTGATGATGATCTCACTGGCATGTTGCTTCAGGTGGGATATACAATCTTTTTTTGTCTCATTTATTTCTGGTATTATTTTGTCTTCCTCATATTTAGTTTTTGAATAAACCCGTTTAGTTGAAAGTCAGATCTTTGTGGGCTAAATGTCAGTGGTTGCCTGCAAACAATTTGCGTCACTTCGTTCTCAGACTGACCTGTTTCTGTTTCCTTTTTTACCCCAGATATTCCCCTTAAAGGTGGACCCTCGCTGGCCCGGTCCTCCTCCCAGCCAGCTCTCTCTGGCCTTACAGCAGGCCCTGGCTAAAGAGCTGATGCGGGCCAAGCAGGGCCAGATTCAGCAGGGCGGGTTAGCATTTCGGCTACTGCAGGCTATCGCAGCCCTGCTCACCTCTGCTCATGCGGGGCCTATTGTCATGTCGATGCACCGCAGCCACGCCCTCTCCTGTCCTCTCATGCGCCAGCTTCACCTCTACCAGGTATGTTTGGTGCATAATTCCATGTTGGTTCATAATACGCTGCACACTATCAAAGATTTGTTCTTATTCCTCTTCCTTGATGTCTGTTTGTTCCAGCGTCTCGTGTCCCAGGACATTGGATTCTCCTCGCTATTCCTTAAGGTCATTGTTGAGATGTTAATCTGGTTAGACAACCCACCTGTGGAGGCAGGACCACTGAAGACTCTGCTCAGGTCCTTCGCTGGTCAGAACTCTCAAAAACTCAGACACAATGATGGTGAGCGCCTCAACTTTTTCTCAGATGTTGCCTCATTCATTTCATATAAACAGTGAGTGACAAGTTTCTCTGCCCTGCAGTCCGTACAGGTTTCCTCCACCTGGCTGAGGCTTTGGCTTATCACAGAGATACTGAAGTGCCGCTGAGAGCCATCATTGCAATGCTGAAAGCTGGAGACAGATGTAATGCAGAACCGGAGCTCATTGGAAAAGGTAATTAGATGAATTATTGATTGCCAGAGTTGAGACATAAGACACTTTATTGGTCATTGTAGGCATACAGTAAAATTTTGGTTGGTAAACCCTCGGAGACCAGCAGCAATAGACAGCAAGTTATGAATTTATCACAGTTTCAAATCTGGTTAATTGTTTTGCGTAGTTTAATTGTTTTTTTTTTTTTTATGAACATTAATTATTAAACATTATTGCCATTCCAATGAACAGGGTGTGTTATGTTTCCAGTACAGCAAAAGTAGCAAGTTCAGTTTTCAAATTGTTCTAAAAACATTTGATTATATTATAGTAGACATCCTGACACTTAAAGTAAAACAATGGATATCTAAAAGCAGCATTTATAAAACAAGACAAAAGTACTTTGCAGCAAAAAGCGGAGTAAGTGATGAAACAGCAGCTTGAATTGAGAACAAAACCGGCGGTGAATTGTTTGTGAGGCCATGTGAACTCAATCAAAAGCTGCGTACTGAAAGATTCATGCGATAAAATGTATCGTCACATCCACAAAAACACAAAAGCTGTTTCAAAATTGAACATTTATTTAGTTTCATAAGGATACATGATGAAGCTGTTTATATCGTATCCCAGTGTTACAGGGTCTGATGGAGGTGAGGTCGCCGTATTTGGAGGAGCTGCTGTCTCTGTTGATGACTGTTGGTACGCAGACCGGCACAGCTGGCCCCGTTGCCACGGTGATTTCCCTGCTGCTTCAGGAAAGTGAGGAGCGTGCTGTGAAAAAGGAAGCGGATTCTAACACGTGAGCACTGCGATTCTGTTTCTCTCTCAAGTCACACAAGTAATGCTCGTGTTCGACGGGACTAAATGATAAACGCGTCTGCCTCAGACAAAAAATTGCAAAGCGCCGCCTGCAGTCTGTGGCCTTGTACTTAGAAACTGCTGTTTGATTTGGTTCGGGAAGGTTTAATTGATTTTGCAGCTTCACATTGGGCTTTACAGACTCACTTGTTGTGGAAGTCAGAGAACACTTGAAAGAATCTTTACTATGTTGGGTTGAAGCAACACTGTCTCATTGTGGCTTCTTAGGTCTGGTCCAAAGAGTGAAAGTAGATGGAGTGCTGTTATTTACAGTGCATATTTGTGTTGAATACTGTCTGTGTATTGTTAGTGAAACTAGTATCTCGATTTAACTATAGGAGCCATGTTACTACTGTTGTACTCCAAACCCAACGTTCATACCACAGTATACCATGAAACTGGCAACCCCACTATCACCAAACAGATTCCAAGTGACTAACAGTAAAACTTTGGATTTGTTGGTTGTAATGAATCATCACATTAGACACATGGCCACTGGGCATTAGAGCTTTAGCTCAGTTGAATGGTGGATATAATACATATTATTTTTCTGTAGGAATTGGATGTTCATCACATGTCCATAGAGGTAAACTTTCCATTTCACTTTTGCCAACAGCTCTGAGGTGACAAAGTCCGGACTAAGCTCTGGGCTGCTGGTTGATTGGCTGGAGCATCTTGACCCAGAGGTCACTTCAGTGTGTCCAGACCTTCAGCAGAAACTGCTGTTCGCCCTCAACAAGGTAAGATAAGCACTGCCTGCAGATAACGTACGTCCCTTGTCTTATCACACAGGAGTAAGTGTTTGCTTTGCGTTACTGATGCAGCCTTTCTTACTCTCTCTTGTTTCAGGCGAGAGGAACTCCTGCCTACAGACCTTATCTCTTGGCCTTACTGACGCATCAGTCAAACTGGTCCACCCTCCTGCAGTGCATCAGTGCTCTTCTCAACAAGCGCAAAGACTACAAGTACACAATTTCTCTCACGCATTTTGTCAGCCACGGTATTGTGTGACTCTCTCCTGTGGTGATATTTATCAATCGTGATTGTTTTTCGATTTGCAAGTATTGGAGATATTGGCTGTAGAGACGTCTGCCTTCTCTCCAATATAAAGGAACAACATAGTACTTGGCTTGTGATGCTCAAAGCACCAAAAATATACTTGACAGCAATGTCTCTTTCCAAAAATCAAGACCTGGTTAGGATCTATTTACTGTCTACTGACCTACATTCTTGCTACTCATTTACATAGCTAACTAAGCTAGCTAGGCTAGGCCACGTTACAGCTCAGCAGAAGAGGACACCATTAATGTTCACATCCCACGCTGTTAAAAGCACAAACCTCTTGTCTATGACAAAATGTACTCTTGCTTCTGCGCTGTAATACAGTTTGCGGGTGTAGTTTTGTAGAAAGAATATAGTTCCTGCATAAAAATGCTAACAAAAAGGTCTGTGTATTATCTTGAGTATGATGATTTCTTTAAACGGAGATTGCTTCTAATTTTTTTAAAATGTACTTTTTGGTACCACAAGCCAGACATCTGTACGGCCGATATATACACAACTCTGCAACATACACCCAAACAATCTAGATGGATAAATAGCACAACAGGTGAGAGCAAAAATATATTTTTGATTTGGGGGTGAATTGGCCTTCAATATATTAAGATAGAGCAATGTTTTTTTTCTGGTTCTGATGACATTTTATTGAGCCAAGTGTTTCTTCAATTGGAAGATTATTTATAACTTTCTGAAACGTTTTTTCAGGCTTGACCCATCGTCAGCCCTGGATTTCCTGTGGGCGTGCAGCCACATCCCGCGCATCTGGCAAGGACGCGACCAGAAGATCAGCCAAGTGAGATCAAAAGCCCACATACAAAGAATTAAACGAGACCAAAGTCAGAGAGAGTTCATTCTGCTGAAGCTGACGACTTGTGTGCGTTTCTTTTATGTGCGTGCAGAAGAAAACTGAGAAGTTTGTGCTCCGGCTCAGCTCGGAGGAGCTCATCAGCCTGGTCGACCTGATCTTGTCAGAGTCGGAGCTCAACAGTCGCGACTCACCCCAGGATGATAAGAGCAGCTTGGACCAGGCGTCCTGCTCCCTCATCCAGTCCAGGCTGCCCCTCCTTCACTCCTACTGCAACGGAGCTCTAGAAAACATCAAGAAAGTCTCGGAGTATCTCATCAACTGCACAAAGAAATGGGAGGACAGGTGAGGATGTCGCCCACACTCAACACTCATCCTCTGCTCTCTTTCTCTGTCGCATGCCTTGCTCATCAAACTTTATCATATAAGATTCATCTGTACTCGGCCTGTCCATTTTGACACATTATATTGTTCTTTCTAATTAGCCCAAATACAGTAGTTATTTTCCCCGTTATGGTGTGCTGATAAACTTGGGGTAAATCGCACTAGATTTTCCTTCTCAGTGCAGATGAACTTTTTAGACTTCTCCTCTGTCAGCCACAATGCTGTGGACCAGGGAAAACTCGATAATTAGGTCTATTGGTGTGAAATTAAAACCAGCAGAAGTCGTCTGTACTGTGATCTCTTTAAAAGCTCAGTGTATTATAATGAAGCCAAGAGGATTAAGGCTGAAGCTCTAAACTTGCCTGTGTTGTGAATTCCTGCTCTGACTTAGCTGTCAGAGATCAGGGTGCAACTCTTTGTGGAGGCAAACCCTCCTTTCATGAATATGTCTCTGGTTATTAAACCACTTTAATGAGGAAACTTTGGCCAAGGTCAAACAAAATTAGCTTCCGAATTACAGTATTTTAAGTACAGCTAAGCTGTCTGGTAAAATGGTTGCTAGTCAAAATATGGCGGGATAAAACCATGTTGAAAGTAAAGGGTTTTGGCCTTGTGTTGAGTAAACACTTGATTGTATGTTAAGCATTCTTCTTGTGAAACCTCGCTGGCATATAAGCTGGTGTTTACTCCAATTACACACCAGCTATTGAAGAGTGAGCAGGCTCTTTACTGTTGGTCAAGGTCGCTCTGATTTGCTTAATTCACAGCTGGTATAAACTCTTCAGTCAGTACAGAGTGCATCATGGGAGCCTTAGAGGATTTTATGAGACCACAGTGACTTGAAGGCAAACGCCTCAGAATTACATTAAGCTATTCATGTGCCCTAGTTTGTATTAATCTACATTAATTATTGTCATATGTAGAGTGAAACAATAGAGAAGTGCTTCATCGTGCTGTCTAATCTGTGATCTCGTATAATCAGCTCTGTTGATAATCCATTGAAGGAGACGGTGAAAGTGAATCTGACAAAACCCAAAGTAATTTTTCCGTTTGGTCTATAATGTGAAGCTCGCTCTGACAAACTTTCTATGGCTGCACAAAATTGTTCAACCTGTCTCTGTCAATTAAAGAGCTTCAAGGTAAACATCTCAATAACATCAGGGATTACAGTCTGGATTAGCTTCTAGCTCTACTATGGACATCTTAACTATCATTTCCCTAAATTGAATGGCATAATTTCTTTAGCTTGGTGCCTCGTCTAAAATCTTCTGTACATAATACACATCTGATTTGTCTTTCAGCGCGATGAGCAAGCGGTGCCAGAACTTGCTGCTGCAGATCTACCTGCACTTCCCTGAGGTCATTCAGCACATTACCCTGCCTGAAGGCACCTTCAGGAGTGGGGGGGCTGCGTACGGCAGCAGCTGCAAGGTAAACATGTCTCACCTGGTTCATAATCCTTTACAATCTAAACGTGATTTCACTTTCTGTGCCTTTTGATGGTATAATGTTTGTTACTTCTTCTTCTTGTACATACAATAGAGATGTCAAACTGAATTTAGACTAAAAGCTTTTAGTATTAAGAAAAAACATGATGTGCTTAGATTTAGCCAGAACTTTCTAAATACATTTCTACAATAAAAAGTGAAAAATGATTTTGAAATTGCTGTAAATTAAGCCCAATAGAACAACTGTGAAGGGGCGTGCCCACAGGATCTGTTATTTTTAGTTGGCACGCTGGTCGGTTTGAAATCCAGGCGCAAACAGCCAACGAGTGGCGCTCGTACAATCAAGTGCAGACAGGAAGTGTTTTCACAGTTGCAGGAGGGTGTTTTCTTTGTTGGTCAAGTGTCAAATCCCCGGAAGCAGCGCAGCCCCTCTGAAAGTGCCTGAATTTCTGTATTTTAAGTAGAAGTTCTTTTGATATTTTTTTAATGTTTGTGAATAAATAATAATAATAAAGGTTATGTTCCAGTGCCTGCATGAGTGCACACACAGTTTCCTGCCATCGCTGTAACACTGCAGCACAATTGAGATGTGTTCTTGCATTCAAATTATTTAAATTTGTCTGTGAGCTCCTGTTAGGCCTGCTAGTTTTCAAAGTAAAAGCCCTCAGTGTTCTAACAGCAATCAACCTTCATGTGTTTCAAAGTATGGAGTGTTGGGTCCTTGAATTTGGGTGAGTTGGGCATGAAAAGTAATTGAAAAGTCCTTGAATTGGCTGTTAAAAAACGTGTCGGAACCCTGCTTCTCGTATCGATTAAAAAAAAAAATGCTTTGTCTGTAGTAGACAAATTAAAGAAGAAGTGTCTTTGTTTGGATCAAATAATGCTGTACACCACTTAAAAGCGTGAACTCACAGTACGTTTCTTTCAGCTTGATGTCCTGGTGCATCGCCTCGTCACACTGCTGGCTGACATCGGAGACTCAAAGTCTATAGAGAGCCGTGTGTCTGATGCAAACCTCGCCTGTAGGAAGATGGCTGTGTCGCACCCTGTCCTTTTGCTTAGGTGAAAAAGTGCAGTAATATTTCTGGGTTTAGTCTGCAATCACACTAGACTTTCTGTTGCCATAGGAGATGGTTGAAACGGCTGACTGTTTTTCCTCTTTTTTCCAGACACCTGCCTATGATCGCAGGTCTCTTGCACGGTCGCATGCACCTGAACATGCAGGAGTTTCGACAGCAAAACCACATGACCTTCTTCAGCAATGTGCTCGCCATCCTGGAGCTGCTGCAGCCGCTTGTTTTCCACAGCGACCACCAGAGGGCGCTTCAGGACTGCCTTCTGTCCTTCATGAGGGTCCTTCAGGTGGGCGGCTCACACACTGTCAAATATTCACTACAGGGTTTAGGATTGAGATCAGACTCAACTACATGTTTGATTGAGCTTCAAATCAAAGTTTGCGCATCTTTCTTCTTGCAGAACTTTCAGAGGACTCGCTCTCCGTTGGTCTTCATCAACAAGTTTTTGCAGTTCACACAGAAATACATCACCCACGATGCAGCAGCTGCCATTCCCTATCTACAGAAGCACTCTTACATCTTGCAGTATGTATATCCTATACATCAAAAATCTCCCTTGAATGATGAAGGCTTGATTTTCAACATAATCTGGTTTTTCATCTCCACAATCACTCGCATGAACCGAAAATCTTCTAGTACTCGAAATGGAACTACCCTTGTTGTATTTGTTTGTCTCCTGGATTTAAATACTCATTATCAAAACATACAGTGAAATTAATACAAACAGATGGTAAATTAAACAAAATTACTATTTACATTAATTGCTGTGTCTATAAATTAATTCTGTAAATGTGTTTTTTGCAATTGTATCTGTAGTGAAAAATTCAGATATGTTGACAAAGACTTGGAGTTGTTGAAAATACCTTTTAAAATGCTTGAATTAAAACATGGTTCTGCTGTTCCTTCTGCCAGGGTTCTGTGTGCAGAAAACCCAGACCTGGTTCAGCTCAAATCTCTGCTGGCCGGACTCACTCTGCCTGTGAAGAGTTCTTCTGCAGACGTTGACGCAGACGAGAGAGACGGTAAGCGCAGGAGCATCTTCAACAGTGATTTCTGTATATCTATATGTGTGGTAACTGTTATGTGTGCGGTCTTAAGAGCCACTGTTGCACTCCTTGTCTCGCATACAACACGTTCGTTAGATAATTGTTTTTGCTCTTTAATAGACGATGTGGCCACCGGTTCCCTGCCCCTCGTCAACATATCTGCCTCCGTTTCACTGAGTGCGGCCGACATGACCATGTACCTGAAAAAGATGTCACGAGGAGAAGCAGTCGAAGGTAACTGCCTCACTGCTGCAGCAGTTTCACATGTATAGATCCTCTCTCTGAGTAGTGAGCAATATGTTTTTTGTCCCGTCTGCCACAGATGTGTTGGAAGTGTTGACAGAGGTGGATGACAAGTCAAGGAGGAGCCCAGAGATCATACAGTACTTCATTGTGAGTCATAAACAACAGAAACAAAACAAAAAGTTCAAGTGTACTTCCCGTCAGTGTGTAACACGTCAGTCACCACCCTGTGTCCCTGTTTGCAGAACGATCTGCAGAGACTCATGACTTCCTCCGAGGAGCTTTGCCGTAACATGGCCTTCAGTCTGGCTCTGCGCTGCATCCAGAACAATCCCTGGTAAGGTTACATTAGCCCGGCACGAAACACCTACAGAAAGCATGCTGAAAATGTGTGAAGATAAAGAAAAGCCAATGTTTTTTTAAAAAGAATGCTGTAGTGATACCTATCTGTCAATCTTCAGTCCATTTGTCTGCATACTTTTGTTTCCATTTACTTTTCACTACATAATGGTTTGTTTTCTCCTCTGCAGCCTGGCGACAGACTTCCTGCCTACATTCATGTACTGTATGGGCAGCGGCAACTTCGACGTGGTGCAGACCGCTCTCAGGAATCTTCCAGAATACGTGCTTCTCTGTCAAGGTAATAGGATACCCTTTAGTCACATTCTTGACAGTAATCTGGTAAGAAGCAGTCATTCCTGTCATACAGTCAGCATGCAGTAGTTTTAAGGGGAAAACGTGATTTAACGAAGCATGAAACCAATGTTCTAGTCAGAGTCAGGCATCCCAAGCTGCGTGTTGTAATGTGCCTTTTTTTTCCTCCTCACAGAACACGCAGACATCCTCCTCCACAAGGCGTTTCTAGTGGGCATCTACGGACAAATCGACACCAGTTCAATGATCGCAGAGTCCATGAAGGTCCTTCACATGGAGGCAACGTAACAACAAAGAAATTTAACTCCACATCTGATTGAAAACGGTATCATTCATTTTCTGCATTCCAGAGCTAGATAATTTTCCTGTTGTCTTCAGTTCAAACGTTGCTCTAATTTGATCACGACAGATTAACGAACTCTGTGGCTCTTCAGTGGTGCAGATTAAAGGATCCTGCAGTGAGCTGGTAGCTACCAGTAATGGAATAACTTCTGGATAATTAAGTGACTTCAAAGAATGCATTAAATTCCCTCTAAATGAGTTGAAAATGTAATAATTAAAACCATAAAATTGGGGCTATTGTAATAATGCCGCAATTAGTGCAATTATTACTTCTTAAAGGATGTAAGTTATTTTTAACTGATGATGTAATGATGCATTAACCAATAATGGCGATTCGGCGGTTAATATAAAGTCTGCTAAAGACACTACAGCTAAATAAAATTGGCTTTGCCGTCAACAATACTGATTTAATAAATATTATAATAATTCAAAAATATAAAAAATGGTTTCATTAAATTGGAATTAAAACACTTATTGCATTTTCAAAGATTGTGCAGGGAGTTTTTTTTGCACGTTTCTGCAAGTTTTGGCTTCTTTTTTTGAATAGTTTGAATATGAGATATTAACATTATTGCACAATTATAATGCTGACTGTTTACTTAATCTGTAATTGTTTTTAAGAGCCTAAAACACTGATATTCGCTCATGATCCCCTATCCAATGTTGTATCAATATGTTAGCAATTTAGCTATAATTTTCCGCAAACTTTCCAATGAATTTGGCTAGATACCAAATACTACTGGATCGCCTCACGTAAGCAGTAACGTAATCTAGTTACATTTTATCCCAGTCAACCAAGTTAATTAACTTAAGTCGAGTAGTGGATCGAAAGAAAACTGGTTGTCAACTATGTCGATATCTGATTGTTACAGTCTTTATTTCTAGCAAGATGTAAAACATTCGCTTCTTAAATGTAAGGATTTGCTGCTTTTCTTTGTCATTTATGACAGTAAATGAAGAATATTTGGGTTTTGGATTGTTGATTGGACAAAAGAAGCAATTTAAAGACGTCACTTGAGGTTTTTTGACATTCAATAGTCTAAAATCATTATGCAGCTGTCAATCACTGAACAATATTTTCCCCGTTTAACTCAAATTATTAAGACTAAGAAGCCTAAGTGAATAATTGTGTTGTTTCCTAAATATCACATTTATTGTGATTTCTTTTTTTACATATCTGACAGGAACCTGTCATTTCTTCTGAAGTCACAATGTTTGTCTGTTACCTGAACACCATCTGTGAGCCACCTCGATGTGAACTGAATAAAATGACTTTTGGAAAAATGTCCTTTTTGTGTTTTTCATTCAGCTTCCCCCTCAGACAGGCGGAGACATTTTACCCCTGTTTAATTGGAAAACAGTTTCGTATTGAAAATGTAAAAACACAAATTTTACAAGAAACCAATTATTACCTTTCAGAACAATATTTTAACACCTCAAACGAGATGTAATATAAATGGTGCGAGGTTTGTGCTTCTCATTTCCTTCCAATAACACTTTGGTCCTGATAAAACTGGAATAGCTGTCACGGGCACGCTCGCTCGTCACTGGCGTGTAACAGACAAATTAAAGGCGCGATGCACATGCTGTGATGGAAACCATTTTGCCATGAAAGTGTAAGTTGTTTTGCCCGGTGCTACTGACTTCATCTGAAAACCTCTTGATGGGAGTCAAAGGGATAAGTTAAACAACACGGAGGCATGCCGGTAAACTAGGAAAGTGGAAGTCCCCATTGATGGTAAATTAAGCGTGGCGGTAATTGTTCAATCAGACAGACCAAAGGGCGCTTTGAAGACGTCATGTGGGTTTTTAATGCACAGACTGCTGCTGGTGTTTTGTTACACAGGAGGCCGTGAAGATGGTTAAAGAGCCTCGGTGAGGGTGAGACATGCCCACACTGGTGGGTCAGTGGAATCTGTCATTCAGAAATAACCGGCATTCAATCAGATACACGGGCTGCATGGCTGAGAGCAGGTTGACTCAGACTCCATTAATGCATCTTTTTTCCTGCGTAACTGTAGTAACAGACTAGAGGTCAATAAACACAATAAAACTGGCAGTTTATTGTGTTAAACATAATTACAATTATGCTTCTTTTTTTAATCTATTTGGGCAACAAAAGATAAGCATAGACCGAGCTGTCATGTTCAGGACTCAAACCCAACACTTTGTGAATTCATTATGTATGTGCCTTTGTCTTCTCAACCCTCCTGATGCCTCCAAATCCCCTTTAATGAATATGTATTCACACATTCAGTCCTATAATTAACTTGTTCATAAGTAAACCCAATCATGTCCTACCCATCATGCCTCATACCTGCTGATCTCCCTCCGCTGCCTCCGTCTGATGTGTTAATTGCACCTGTATGGTGTCCTATAACTAGCCGAAAGCTCTGTTTATGGTTATCAATCAACTTACTACACAAGTCTTAGCAGCCCGGGCTCTTGGTCAGGCGCCAGCATCCCATTGGCTGGGCAGCAGTGAGGCGGAACAGAGATGAATGACAGCTAACGAGGAAGTGGTGGGAGGGGGAGGAGGCGGAGGAGGCGGAGGAGGCCGGTCTGTTGCTGAATAGTGTGACGGACCACTGACAAGTTAACAACCTCGCCTTTATTCATCATACCAGGCTGGATGCCCTCAAATGCAGCTGCTGAGAGCGAACCGCACATTCAGCTCACACGTTACTTCTGATTTTACATTTAAAAAAGCAGACGGTAAACTTTTTAAAAACAATACATTGTTAGTTGGGGCCCCTTTATCGTGTTTCAGATGTCTGAGCTGTTATTTTCCCATCTAAATTTCTCTGATAAATGAATTTAAACAACATTAAACTGGTTTTAAGGCGGCCTCAGTGTCATAGTAATGCCTCTGTATGTTCTACATAAGCAAAGCATACTATCAACGAGAAGATTGGCTGTTACTGCATGTTTATTCTTAATGCCCACCACCGGGTCAGATTCTGAAAATGTAAACTTCTTTCATGGTGGGGTGCTGAAGATGAGTTGAGGAGAGAAGCTGCTCTGTAGTCTGGTGGTACAGCGATGGAAACTGGTCAGTTGATGGCAGCAGAACAACTGGCTTGTAACACAACTTTTTTAAAGGTTTAAGATATTTTACATTGCTTTAATTTCCTTTATGCTATGTACATTGCTAGCGTTTTTTTTAAAAAAGACTTGCTACCAACTGCTACGAACAGGTGCATTATCTCATAGCTATGCATCCTGCAAAAACAATTTTTAAAAACTATGTTGCTTCTTGCTTTCACTCGCTTTCAAAAGACGTGCACACGCGAGCCAGATCGAGATCTTTAGACACGGGGCAGCAGATTGCTCAGACCGCTTTTGTCCACAGGGAGTTCCAGAACAACAACAAATTGAAGTTCCTCGTAGCCAAAAAGTTAAAATCAGCAAATATTTTACAAAAACAGCAAGCAAAGTAAAAAGGTCAAAATATGTGTATCTGAAGTACATGAAGCAGAAATCTTTTTTCTCTTCTTTCCCTTTGCTAATTCTCTTGTCAACATCTATAGTGAAGCCCTGACCCCTAAGTTGGGAACCAATTGTACTAAACTACCAAACTGTAAAGAAAGTAATCCTAAAAATCAGTTTCACCTCGACCACATACTGGGGTATCATTCAGAAGGGACATTTCTGTGCATAACAAATACTTTTGCTCTCGATACTTTAGCTGGTAATATTTTTTTTTATTTTCCTCCACTTTTATGCTTTAACTTGAGTAACTCATCTGGACACTTCCAACACTGAAGAACGAAATGTTAAAGTCATGAATTACTGTTTCAAGGTGCAGGAACATGGCTGTCAGCGGGCCTTCCTGTCCATGTGAGAGTGGACAGTGAATGAGCGGCGAGCAAGGAATGCGGCCAGCGGAGGCTTCTCGGTGTCTCTCTCAGCTACAGGAGGGGCCCCGATGTGCCGCTACCTGCCCGTGCACATCTGTCTGCTCTCCGTCTTCCTCTCAATGGCACCCTCGCCTTAGATCATCTCCTCTTCCTCCACGCTTGAGTTGCACTTGGCTCGCGTGGAAAAATATGCGGACCGTCTCTCGCCTCTCTTCTCCCCTGGCACTTTGATGTCTCAAGTGTGATTGCTCTTGGATTGTGGCCGCTTTCCCTTGAAGGTTTTGACATGAAAAGCAGGCTAGGCTCTCAGGTTTATCCCACGGCCAGTGATCCGGGACTAAAACAATCAGCCTGCTCACTGTGGGATACTATTACCAAGGAGAGAGAGGCACCAAGCATAGGGGCTTCCTCAGCCATGAAATACACTTTCCTTCCAAGTTACAAACACATTCTAGGTGTGCTGATTGAATTATACCCATCTATGCTGCCATTAATAGATTTTTAGCTTGAAGTTTGTGAAGGCTGACACTGAAATACGTATGCAAGCAGCCGGTGAATACATTCCGGGTGTGTTTGCACAGAAGTGGACGACCGAAATGATTCAACATTTGTAATGAATTAAAAAGAAATGAGGCCAGTAATTGCAGTTAAGATTGACCCAATCTGATAAGTATGATAATGTGACATGTCATTAACAGCAGAGGCATAAGTGACAACCCTTAAGCTTCACTTACACTTTCATTAAATATTGATCTTATCTGTGCTCATTGCTGCTCCAGCCTGCAAATTACACCAGATAGATATATTCCCATGACAGCGGAGCTGACGATAATCATCCATCTTCGCGTGACATTTGGCAGAACTCCTGTTTTATGAGCTAAAGTGCCATTGTGGTGGATGAGAAAGAATAATAATGTGCAGTGTTCACGATCTCCATTATGTTAGATCGCATCTTATCACACCGAGGGCAGAGTGTGATAGTTAATCCACTTCAGCCATGTCTGTCAAGGAGAAAGGGCCGCAAAGAGCACCCATCATTTCATTCAGATCTCAACTTATTGGAAGTGTTTTCTGTGCAACAAATTCAATGAGATTAAAATATTTCTACATCAGTGGATACACCTTGAGAGCTGTTTTGAAAAGTAACCCAATGTTTTACGTGGGGTTGGATCTATATATTTGTGAGTATTCTGTTCAATTTTGGCTTTATGTTCTCCTTCTAAGATACTTAAATCGATGTGTCTTTTATCTCCTAGCCTAGCTAGTCTTTGGCTGCAGCATTCAGCTTTTTTTAAGTGAAAAGCTCTAAAACCCTCTGAACATTAACTGCTCATTAACGAACTGCACTTAGTGACTAGTTGGTGGAGACGAAAACAGAGTTTAAAGAGAGTGAATTTTCGATTTTAAATCTATTTTTTAATGTGAAACAGAGTGAAAAAGTTTTAGCAATAGAATTTATGTTTTAAGAAAAAAAAAAATCAGTAGAAATTTGACCAAGTGTGAAACTGAGTGAAAAACAAAAAATTCTGAATAATTATTTCTTGTTTCATGAGAAATTTTAAAAGTTTGTTTGATTGTTTTTATGTGTGAAATAGAGTGGCAGAAGAATTTTATTTCTTTTTGGTGATTCATTTTCTCAATCTGCTTTTATTCTTGTGTTTATGACTTCACAACTGGTGATGCTTTTTTAATTTCTCATGAATTTTTTTTTCAAATTATTCATGAAATCTTCTCTAATTTCTCATTTTTATTTTCCAATTTCTCATGAAATCTTTTCAAAATTCCTGAGAAATTTGAAAAAAAAAATTCCTGAGAAATTTGAAAAAAAAAATTCCTGAGAAATTTGAAAATACATTTCATGAGAAAATTTAAAACATTTTATTAGAAAAAATATTTTTTAAATAATGAGAAAAATGAAAGAAATTTAAGGAGAAATTTAAAGAAATTTAAAAAAAAATTGTGTTTTCTTTTTAAAGTTTTGTCAGAAGAATTTTTTTTCATGAGAAATTTTGCAAAATAAAATTCATGAGGAATTTGGAAAAAAAAAATTGTTAGAAATTTGAAAAAAATCATCAGAAATTTGAGAAGATTTCACGACAAAAATGCAGAAAAATGTCATTAGAAATTTGAAAAGATTTCTTGAGAAATTTGAAAAGATTGTTTTTAAGTGTGAAACAGAGTGAATAAAGTTTTGGCAGAAGATTTCTTTTTATGATGATCCATTTCACAGTCTGATCTAAGCTGTTTTCATCCTTGTCATTATGACTTGACAACTGGTGGGGAAAAGGCTCGATGTCCCAATGTTCTAAATAGGACTAAAAGCATCGACTGTGCACTTCAGTCCCTAGGAACATTACAAAAACAAACACAAAATTTTTTTTTGCTCCTGCCAAAACTTTTTTTTTAAAAATGTTTTGTCACTCAGTTTCACAAAAAATAACCTTTCCATAGGCATAAAGATTTTTTAAATTTTTTTTTAAAAGTCATAAACATCGGAGGGATAACATTTGAGATCAGACTCACTTTGCAGCTCAGGGCTTCTGTCCTGTTTAATTCAAAGAGGGAAACCGTAAGATTCAGGACTGCACCCTTGGTTTTGTGTTTTTTGCGTTGATTTCTCTTACTGATGGGCTCCACCATTCTACTTGCTCAGTCAGCCAAAAAGCCCCTGACGAGGGCCGACCAACAGTGTGTGACGCACCACAACAACTAAAGACGCTCGCTGGCGGCACTCACATTGACCTACAGCCAACTGTCAGCCTGATGTGTCGGGGCCCTAAGTTGTGTACTAGACAATGATTTGCTTCTAAACTAGTTGTGATGTCACCAAGTCATTCTCGTTCCTTTTTCAGCAGATAAAAGATGAAAACAACCTTCTAGTGTTAAACTCTTCATGTGCATCTTTCTGGAAAGTGAAGGTCAAACATTCAAGTGAACTAACGACAAGCACAACACACTTGGTGGAGAAAAACGTTTCTCAAATTTCAGAATGTGTTTTAAAAACCACATACACACATTTAGGTGTTTTTCAGATGTCCCTTTCCCTCTTCTTTGCAATGATGGAATGCAAGCTCCAACAAGTCTATTTCAAAGCCATCTGAAGGACATCCCGCTAAACCCATGGATAATGTGCAGTCTGTCCCTGCTGTTCAAGGTGTGCTAATGATACAAAGATTGCCATTTTTAGCTGTGAATCTCCAGCGTTGCCTTGTCATCCAGGGAGCTTGAAATACCTGAGAGACCAATAAGGCCCGGCATTATCCATTACTATTGTTGTCTTAATGCCTCCTTCAATTATCCACAAGCAGCTCTTTTGAGCAACTACTGTCAGAACCTCCCCCACCGGTTTTTCACCAATTTTGTCCCTGATTATCTGGATCAATGGGCATTAAAGGAGCCAGGCAAAGACAAACATGGTACTTTGAGGGGGTGGGAGAAGGGGGTCTTCTTTCAAACAGAGCAGAAATCCCTGTAACTACCTGTGTGCCAGGGACAAATGGAGATGGCTATTCAGTCGTCAGTCCCACCACACACAGTGTTTATTTAGTCACAGCTCAGACGAGACACTTTTAATCTATTTTGCCTTTCCCCGCAGAACTTTCAAACCCCCAAAAATGATTTCCTTCAATCTCTGCTCCTTCCATCACACACACAAACAGACTAAAGGTGCTATGCGTTGGTTTTAATCGGTTGGTTATACCATCCATCATTGATGGTGATTTAAGTAAAGAGCCTGAATTATTTGTATTATTCAACATACTTTTCCAGTAATGTGGAGGCCGTAGTGCAGAGACAGAGGAAGAACTTTTGCACTCTCGTAATTAAGTAAAGGTAGCAACACCAAGGTGAAGAAATAATCTCTTACAAGTAAAAGTCCTGCATTAAAAAAGTGCAAAAGCATCAGAATGAAAATATAATTAAAGCTGCAAAATATAAGAATTGACCACGTGTTGAAATAACACTCCAAACAGATAGGGGGCAGCATATATAACAGCTAACTGCTGCTAACTGTATTTTCTGTTAGTTACTTAGCTCAGTCATCCGTGGGGTTAGCGGTCCTATTATCTGACACAAGTCTGCCCAGACTGGAGACTTGCGATGGGGGCGTGATGGTGTTAACGTCGCTAACACAGGAGCTATGGACCGCTGACACTATTTGATTAGCATGCTAACTTCAGCCTCAACAACACATAGACGTCTATCACATGTGTCAAAACTATTTCTTCACATTCTGATGACAATTTAAGTTATTTAATAAGAATATTTCAAAGTAAAATTCTTACATATCATATCTTTAAAGCACTAAAGTCCCTCAAAATTGTACCCAAGTAAATATAATTTGTTTCTTTCCACCAATTGTATTTTGAAGTAATTAAACAGACAGTAAATAAAAGGATGCCAATGCTATTAAAGTTTCTTTAGCCAAGTTTCTTTTGACTTAAACAACGAACATTTAAGTGAAGATCTGCTTTCAGTCTCAACATAAGCTTTAAAGAAATCCAAACCCCAATACTGACCTCTTTATTGCCTGCACAAAAGCTTTAATTTAGTGTTTAAACAGGTGCAGATGAAAGGGCCGCAGGTGAGGAGGCGGAGGAATGACCATCCTGTGACTCACCTCGGCTCTGACCAGCTGCCTCCTGCAGAGGTCCCGGGCTGATCAAAGCCGCCTCAGCCCGCCAGTTCAACGGTGACAACGCTGACAGCCGAGTGTTTTCACCGCTGTCTGAGCTGATGAGCAGTTAGCGAGATGTGTTGTTAGGTGATATGTATCTTCGGATTAATTGACGCACCTGTGTTTAATTCACGTAGACGGTGCTGGCGATCATCTCATCAGAGATCCATCAACACTAAGCTACAGCTGCTTTGCTCCAAGAAAAAAAAAACTGTTAATAATCTTCCTGTCTCAGCTGTTAATGTGTTGATGTGTATGCTTTGATCTGAGATGGAAAAATCCTGTAAGTGTTCGGAAACACTGACTACTGTCTACATACTGAAGAGAGGATGGTAAGAATATATCAGCACCAAGTATTGCAGTATATTACTAACAAACATTATCTGGAGATAAGAAGCTGCTCCACTGAGATTCCATCTGCTAGACTAGCAATTAGCTAACTTGCGTTTTTACAAGATTTTATCTTGTCCTTTATTTTTTTTTTTAAATAACATTTATTTGACAGCTACAGTTACAGATTGTAGATTAGAACACATTTAGTAAGTAGTTTAAAATTTTTGGTAAAAAAAAAGCTTTTTAGAATTGATAGTTAAGGCACTTTTTCTCCAAAACAAATAGTCAGTGCTTATTTTGTCAGCACGTTATGGGTTTAGTTTACACTTTATTGATGATTATGACAGTTAGAATTATTATTATTAGTGTTTTGTGACTATAAATCTATGTTGTTGAAACAAGGGCAGCAACTAGGGGTGTCACAATGTCCCTGTATTCACAATAACCATGATATAAAATAATCAAATACTGACATCATGTTAATAATACATGTATGATAAAATCGTCTGAATAATCCAGTAAACATGTTTGACCTTGTGCATCTTTTGTTTATCAACTCATCTGGTTGCCTTTTCACCAGTAATTGAGTCATTCATAGTTATTGTTCTTTTTGCATACCTTTAAATTTAACCGACTGTTGTCAAAATAGTTGGTGATTAATTTGACAGTTGACAACTAATCGATTAATTGTTGCAGCTCTAATTGAAATCAATAGAATCAAAAGTATCATCAGAAATTACACTGACCAAGAAATTCGTACATCAGGGACTACAGCAGTATCTGATGCCACAGGTTCAAATACAAAGACATCAAAATAAATGAGGATAGCAAGTCGATAATGACGTAAAATGAAGAACTTCATGTATCATCATATCATATCATCTAACATGTCTATATTAGATTAGAATTGTAAAGAATGGATTTGTGCGTTTGCGCTGCCACTACTTGTAAAGTTGACAGATGTGATCATTTTCAATCAGCCTGTCTTTGAGATGTGGACAATAAAACATTAAAAAAAAACAACACAATTAAATCAAGAGCAAGGTACACGAGGTTGCTAGGAGGGATTAAAAACATCACGCAAATGAGCTTTCAGGTTTGTCACCTGAGTGTGTTTATCCTGGAACCTGCTGTTCAGGGTCTGCTGCCTTTGTGTGCCTTTGTTTTCATCCCACAGGACCGAACAACTTGTGTTTTCATTATGTCTCCTTTGCGGTGATTTGTTCTCATTATATTTGAGAACAGTCAGTTAAAAGTTGAAGGTGAACGTGTCTAAATGAACACGCCGAATTCCTGTCCATCTCACCGAGTGAAACTTCAGCCAAGTTAAAGATGTTGCAACTTGCCCCAGGTGGGCGGTGAGAGAAAAAAAAAATATCAGGGAAAACATCGCTATAATGCAGGAAAAAGATTGTGGGACATACGTCATTGGGAAAGTAATGACGAATACAGTAAATACTGATGCAGCAATACTGATAATCCACTGAGAGATGAATCACAGGTTGGATTCTCACCTCAGAGCTGTAAACCAAGCCCTGCCGTCTGTTTGGAGGTCATGTGACCGGGAGAGGAGGAGGGGGAGAGGATTGGAGGAGCAGAGAAGAAAGCTAAGGTGAGACCACCTCCACTACTCAAGTGTTACCTTTACTCTTCAGGCAACAACTTGTACCTGCACTGAGCACCTCAGCAACCAACTGGATATATCTGGTGGACAATCACATCTGTTTTATCTTCTCATCTGTTTTTACTCCGGACGTTGGGATGCATTTCAACAATCCACTAGCATCCCTTTAGGAGTCAACCTGGCCCTTTTCAGTGGACCGACACTTAATATTGGACCTTTAATAGCTTGGACATGTTTGGCCCAAGGCAGCTGGTATCTACTCTCCTGCCTGCAGTTTTCCACTCGCCGGCAGCTCACTTTTTCCCCGCATTCCCAACCAGACTGGGCTCTCAACCTCAGATCCTGATCCCGGGGCCTTTTATCAGCTATGAATCCCTGAGGAATTATCTGCAGCCAGAGCCATGCAAGGATGCTTTGCTGCTGGCCACGCAGGCGATTGGGATGGGGCCACTCACAGAGGGCACAGGTGAGTTCAGAGCACGGCTGCTGCGGCCGGAAAGGGATTCATTGTACGATACAGGACTGAAACTGGCACTGTGTGAGCACAGTCTCTAAGACAGTCAGTGAGCACCATCTGACTGCAGTGTAAATGTTTACAAAAGATTAGCTAACAGCTCGTAACCAACAATCAATTATCAGGCAGTGTTAAAGTGGGCCTAATGATTGCTGCGCTAATTATCCAATCTAGAGCCATTAGTTCGTTGTCACCCGTTGGCGATTGTGTAATTGGTGCTCGCACTGTGCTTTCCAGATGAACAGAGGCCAGTGAAGCAGCGTCGCGCACGAGCCAACTACAGCAGCTGGCAGCTGGAAGAGCTGGAGAAGGCCTTCGAGACCACCCACTACCCAGACATCTTTATGAGGGAGGCCCTGGCCGTCAGACTGGACCTCATCGAGGCCAGAGTGCAGGTGACCGCCACACTGAACTCTTCCTGGAAATGTTCAGCGCATACCAATTCAACTTATATTGATTTTTCTGTACCACAAATGTCACAATGATTAATATTTTGGCAGAAATGATCATTTCTGTCAAGATAAATGTAATATATCTATTATGTTGATAGATAGCACTCACATGCTCGTATGTACATTGGCACGGTCATTGGTTTCTGTACTTGTTCCTCCTGTCCATACTGACTGTAAAGAGATGCCTTACTTATGTGTCTATAGTGCAAGAGGTTGGGTCAAACCTCTTGTGAAACTGCACAAACCTTGTGCAGCCTTGTTCCATCCAAAACTGCATTCAAGAGATTAAACTAATATACTAATATATAAACTGATATAAGGCCTCAGCAGTGTGACATACTAGAAAAGAATCACTTTATAGTCTGTTTGGCAAACCAGAATTAACAGCAACAAGTGAGCTGACTTAAAAAATATGACTGTATTCTTTAACAAAGTTCTACAACATGAGATAAAGAATTTACCTTTTAATTAGTGTGGGAATAACTTTTGGACAATTTCAGTAAGCTACCTCGTCTTTGATCTGTAACTACAACACACACTTAATTTATATTCCCAGATTATTTACAGTTTCATTTATATTTAGTTTTCCTTCATTTGTTTCCAGGTTTGGTTTCAAAACCGCCGTGCCAAGATGAGACGACAGCTGAAACTCCAGGGCCAGCTCACAGGGTCTTATGTAAACACAGACAATGATGAAACATCTGAGAAAGCGAGCAGGAGCTTAAGACAGCAGACGCACAGTTCTGACGGCGAGCACTGCGAGAGACGACAGGAAGGAGATGTAAACTCTCCATGGACAAACGCTGCGAGTGCTGCGCAGAGCGTCAATGTGCAGCCAGCGACCCAGAGGTCGGGGAAGTGGGAGAGGCCGGAGGGCCCGAGTTCAGAGGAGCTCCGCTCCAGCAGCATCGCCACGCTGAGGGCCAAAGCCAGAGAGCACGAGGCCGAGATCCACAGCACTATAAACATGTCAGGAGGCGACACAAAGTCACAAACACAGGAAGCTGATGCCACGCATGATGATTGATCATCTTCCTTCTTCCTTTGTACAGATAATCATAACAAAACACTGTGTACCATTACTGCACTGGAACATAAATACTCTTTGGGATGAGGAGCTTTATTATTTAGCCATCATTAAATAAATAGTTCTTGCAGTATAAAATGTTATTTTCTATAAAACTATAAACAAGTTGGGCTATTTTAAAGTTTCAAAGTTTGGGTGGTGAACGTGTCACTACTTTGTCTATTTTGATAAAAATGTAGAAGTGTAAAACATTGTTTGTATTAATTAGATAACATCACATGCATGCGCCATTTATATCGCTTCATATTCTGAAAGTGATTTTCATCACATCTTAAAAGAGTTGTCAGCGCTAAACGGATCATACATCATACAGTTTATCTGTCGGGTCTTTAACGGCTAACAGTTACAAATGATAAATGCTGCCACGTTATCATGTCAGTCCATCGGGGCAAAGCCGAAATAAGATACAGTACAAATAATTTCTACACGATTTCACGAATGACAAACTCATCCCTGAACTCTCAGGTTACCTCCACTGACGGGCAGGACGTGTGCGTGCAGCCACACGTCCTCACAGGAAACACTGGAAATAGTTGAAAAAT
>OMLP01031126.1:4023-14268 GCA_900302685.1 Spondyliosoma cantharus
CCCCCTCCGATGTTTGGACCTTAAAAACCGGCGCTGTAGTTCTGTGTGGAATTCTCCTTTCTGAATATGTTGAACAAGGCGGCGTTAGATAACTTTTTGTCAAGTTATCAGCTAACAACTTGTATTGGGGAAAAAAAAAAGTTTTTTGATAAGCTGTTTCTAAAAGGAGGATAAACCCATTCAAGTGCTACCCACCTTTCAATGAAGGACGTGCTCGGCCATATCTAACCTCCTCATACATAAATATGGGACTCAACCCATTTCAGCCTAATCCTCGTGGCCTTTGCCGCTTGCTCCGTCATGTTTTTTTTTTTTCTTCTTTTTTAGCTCGCAAAACTTCTGACAAACTTGTTTAAGAGAGAGGTTTATTCTGGAGTTCTATTTTTAAATCATTTGATAACATGTATTAAAGCACACGGAGGGGGTGAATTCTCCCCCCGGGGGGCAGACACTCTCCAGGTTTTCACAGATGTACAAAGTCAAGGAATAATCCAGACAGACATGACGACCGGTCTGCATGCATAAAGCATCCATTCAATTTGTACAGCCAGGCAAAGTAGACAGCCAATCCAAAAGAGAAGCTGATAGGCTTTGACAGACGGACATGGCCGCCACCAAAGAAATGACAAGGCAATACAGAGTCGGTCTGAGTCAGTCAGCCAAATCATTGGAAGATTACAATGTCAATGTGAGTTTTAACACAATATAGGCTCCACATGTTATTCATATTAGTGGCGCTGAAAGACTCTTTTATTCCCTACTCTTTGATTCCAGAGCACGTAGCTCACTGCTGCTCTCCATTTTCTTCACCACAGAGTTGATCTGAGGTGAAGAACTGTACAAAAAAAAAAAAAGGGGGCTTCTGTTTGTGTTTAGAGGAGCAATTCGTTAGATATGGCTGGAATTTTACGTTTAAAAACAGTAAGAAATCGCTAACATTGACTGACGTCATCGACAGAACGTAAAGAAACGATGGTTTTGACAGCATCTCCCAGACAAAGTGAACATTTGGTTTGGTGATATTCTGCCATATTTGTCTGCAGTGACCTTAAAGAGGTGTCCATATGTTGCACACCTTGCAAGGTTTGGTTTGGTTTTGCCTGCGTTTTATTTTTGTACTTCTTATCAGTTCTTTTTATTATTATTATAATACATAGATACAATACACAGGCGCCCTGCCAGTTTAAAAAAAGCACTTATCTGATATCGCCGCATTAACGACCAGAGGGCTTTTAAATAACCTCATTATTATGTTGTATTTGATGTATTTGTCCTCATGTCATGTTTAACCTTCCTTTCTCTTATTAGTTGTCCCTCCCTTGGGTATTTAAGTCCGTGTCTTACCTTCTCTCTAGGTCAGTTTGTCTGTTTTTGTCCTCACGTCAGTCCTTCCTTTCTCACCTGCTCCCTGGGCCTGTTTTTTCCTCTTGGTGTCGTTCATCTGCGTTCGCTCGTCCTCAGTGCTCCAGGTTTTTGTTCCCCGTCACTTTCTGCTTCGTTCTTTGCTTTGCGTTCTTAGCTTTTTCTTGGATTCTCTTTTTATTGCCTTTTTGTCGCCAGCCGTTGATTGCCTGTATTTGGGGATTTTTTTTATTTTTTTGGAGACCAGCTTCATAAATAAAAGCTTTAAAAGTTTTATTTCCAACCTGCCCGTCTGCATTTGAGTCCTCACATTTGGCAAAACCGTAACAGAGTCATTGCTCTCGCATGGGGCTGCCTCCTGGCTCAACTTTGGCCCATAAAGCTATGTTTATCAGCACGACCGAGTCCACACATAACTACCGTGACGTTGCAGAATATATGAGAATGAAATCCCACGACACAACAACTTTACACCCTAAAAAAAAACCAACTAATTACTATGGTGTAATTCACCTCACTGGCTCTGACACAAGCTTCCATTAAGGCAGACAATCTTTAGCATCTGATTGACATGTAATTATGACGAAAACTCACAAAGCGCTGCGTTTTTCTAGACTTCCACCAAAGATGCGTTCACCCGGATAGAATGAAAACAAAATATACCACGCCATGCATCTCTCTCCTTTTATCTGACCTGCTGTATGCCAGCGTGTGACCTCTGTCAGACGAGCACGCCATCTCCTGATATTGCCAACCAGCTGCACAGAGCTACACAGAGGCTGGTGGAAGCTTGACGGGCTGCAATGTTTAACGGGGGGCATAAATAGCCCAACAGGCTAAAATGGAGAAAAAGGTCACACTTAAATGACAGAGCTGAACACGGTGACATATGGGGGAGAGGTCGGCAGTGAATGTCACGGAGGCGATCAAAGATGGTTGGTATCACCTTTCGGTGTTTCGCCTTCCCGCGTTGTCCGGTCGCACGCGAGAGAAACTATCCGAGGAGTGATGATTTGTTTTACGTTTGTTGTGCTGGCCTGCAGTTTCCCCCCTCGACAGCACAGTGAGAGCCCTGAGGTACGTCCCTCCGAGGGGACAAATGCTGCTGCTTCCTTTGGTGTTTTGGCGTACAATTGTGAAGTGAACACTTTGCTCAATTCCAGATAAGAGCTTCAAACCCAGACAGCAACTCTGTTCCCGGCTCTCAAACAAGAACATTTTTTGCTTTTTTTTTTTTACACTCTCACAGCCTTATTTCCAGCTGCAGGAGGACACTTTTTTTTTCTGCTGCTGATAACGACATTTTATTTTCCGGCCACCACGCGTAGGGCCGGACGAAACGACAACATGTGACCCCTTCACGCCCTCACGGTAGCATTCGGTCCGACTCGCAGCTCTAAACTAGATCCTTCTTTTTCGTGCAAAAGGAAATGCAGCGTGGCCTACAGAGACAGCCTGAAGCTCCCCCGTCAGCCAACTACTGTTTTGGAGTCGAGCTGAAAAAAAAAAAAAAAAAAACCTTTTTAAAGCCTATTTTTAACCATTTAAGATCACATCTGCAGTCACATTGTGCACCTGTTTAACAATATGTTTCCCAAAATATGACAACAAAATCTATTTCTTTGCATGCCCAAGTACGCTACAAGCAACCAGATTTCAATCATTTCCAACTTTTAAGCAGTGAGCGTCGGCACAGAGCTCAGAATTCAAACACAAATGTATTCACAGATTTTGGTGAAAATTACTCATATTTTACGGAGATGATGTTTTCTGGTTCTCTCTCTAATGTCCTGCCTGAGGAATGGCTTTAGACTAGTTGTCGCTAAAGTAAGCGTTAACTGTAGTGGGCTCCCAGAGAACTCGGACGGTATCGGGTCCAAACACAAACTCCAACAACGACTGCAGCCAGTCCGACGCCAGGGAATCCAGTTCTTAGGTGGTTTACGGCATTTAGCTGCTGTGAGACAGTTACTGCTATGCTAGCGGTCCTTTTAGCTGACTAGGCCAACCCGCCAAGAAAACCAACTTGGTACTGTGTTCTCTAACTTCTGATTAGCATCTGTCGGTCAGCCCTCTCATCACCTAATCAGCCATGTTCACGCGGAGCTCCCGTTGATCTAGTCGGACCTAACCTAGATTAAATTAAACCAATGATTCTGCCATTAAACCCGACACGAAAGAGATGCACGTGCTGATAACATTCAGAAACGAGGAACACTGCTTGTGTATCAAGGAACGAGTGTGTCGTTTTGTTTACTCCACACACACACACACACACACACACACACACACACTGTCACCGGTCTCCACAGATCAATTGTAATGATTTGCACACTGAGCAGATGGAAATTGGTACACTTTGAGTCATGTTACAGACATGATGCAGTGGGTTTTAATTGCTGCACCGTTTATGACACACACACACACACACACACACGCACACACACACACGCACACACACACGCCACTGTTATCAAAGAGTTGTAACCATGAAATACAGCTCCGGATGGGTCGACTTGAATGCACAGCTGTGTGCAGCTATGTGCGGCTTTATGAGGCAGCGAACATGCAGCAGCCATAAATAAAGCTGCTCCGTACTGTCTTTTGTTCTTAAAGAGGAAACATGTTCTTAATTGGCTGTGGAAGCACTTCTTCTTCTCAGGGAAAACATTTAGATCTTTTTTTTTTATTTAATTTGAGACAGCTCATAAAATTTTTTTTGAAGATGGCAGTTTTGAACTTCTTGTGTGACTCATATCTGTTGGAGTGGATTTTGAAGGAGCACTCGATGGCTGGCCTATTTTCCACGCTGCGCCACTGACACTCGCAGGGCGGGAAAAGAAAAAAAACAGGAAGAGACAACAATACTGTGCCCCGTGGCTTCTTTCATGTTGCTGTTGTGAGTGTGTGTGATGTAAAGGAAAAGGATGCAGAGCATTGTGGTTTTGCATTAAATATTAATTAGCTATCAGAAGCATTGAGGAGTTAAGAAATCTGCCTCTCGGTTGTAGTTTTCCTTCACAGCGGGGAATCTGTCGGCCTTCAGGGAGCTACAGCACCATCGCTGGCTGTGGATATATTCTGTACAGTTGTGTTGAACCTTTCTTTGCTTTCTTGCGTCTTTTTGAATTAATCATGGATTTTTGTAATCAATCATGGATGCTCTGAAGTCCAGCTCTTCTCTGAAGTATGAAACAGGGATGGGCATATTTATAACCTTCTTGGAAAATCATCTCTGTCACACGCTACACATTCATGACACAACTCCAATCATTCCTGACGTGCTCCGGTACGCAAATGACATCTTTTATTCATCTACATGAATAAATGCTTTTGACATTACCAGATCTCTAAAGAATAAAATAATTCAATTCAATAAACAGCACAGTGATGATACTGTACACCCCAATTAACAGCCTACACAGGTTTTTTTTTAAGTGCGGTTCAACCCGCTAAACACCTATTCCCACTTCCCGCAGGCAAGGTAACCTGTCTGATCTTTATCTGAGCCGTTAGGTCGTACGTCACCGCCAGAGACAGATGTAACAGAAGAGAAAAACAGCAATAGACCCATTGAGAACAGAAATGATCATAATATGAGCCACTCCGCCCAGTGACATTTTGGAAAGCCTAGAAGAGCCGCACGATTAAATTATTCTATCCCCATTCAAGTTAGCCGGACGCTTAACTGGAAGTTTGCCCTGCAATGTCAGCGATTCCAGCTTTTTTCAAAGTCCCAATCCTAGCAGGTTTAAGTGGGATCTTTCACGAGTGGAAAAGGGGTATTATAAACTTAAAAATGCAACGAAGATCTGATTCAGGTTCTTATCCCCATAATTCCATAATTACTTTTATCACTTTGTTACCTTGAGCTTCTTCTTTGCCCCCGACACTCCAATAACAAGATGAAAAAAAGAAAAAATGAGCCCACAAATTAAACAAATTTGTTCTGCAAACCGCCGATACGTTTGCACACGTTAGTATATATCTACAACGTGTGTCACGCTGCACAAATCCAGGAGGCGTCAGGCAGGAAGTGCAAGAGTGAAAGAGGTTTATTTCAGGCGAACACAGAGAAACATCAGGGAAACACAACAGATGACTCGACGAAGACTGAACCAAAATACCGGCTAAGCTAACGAGGGGATGAGGTGCGGGAGGAGTGAGGCGGGGAACAGACGAGATGGAACGAGGAGAAAACGCTAGAACAGGGGAAAGAGCCGATAGGTGTGCTGAAGTGAAACCCAAAGATGCCCAACGCCATCTCCATGTCTGACTTCCTGCCTGGGATTGACTGCCCGTGGAAGATGTCGTCCTCCCTCAGCAAACTCTGCACTGCTTTAACAAAGCCACAGCAATCATCCCTCCGCGCCGACTGACAGGACTCATAACTCTTACGGCTACCAGAGGACTTTTGTCACTTGATGTAAACACGTGTTGTTGTTGAGCGTTCGCTGTAACGACCGAGTCAAGTTCAGGTTCAGAGTTTCCTTTTGATGAACTGTGTTTTTTTTATGAGGTTATATATCAACAGAATAATCTGGCACGGTCTGATTGAGCAGCTGTCTGGGCAGGGAAGTGGGCTGTGATGTTTGAAACATGAATAATAGCCATGCAAACCAGCACGGATACAGTAAGCGCCCATCTGACGCCTGAGTAAATGCACCTGAAATTGGTTTAGTTCCGCATACTGAGCGCCTTGGAAGTACAAAAAGACGTACGAGTGAGAGAGGAGACGTCTTTCTTTTCCCGGTGACCGAAGCACAATAACAAAACTAACTGAAATGAACACGTCCGTTTAAATGTAAATGATTCAATCGGAATTCACAGCGGATGGGCTCCTTTTCATTCATATTCCGCCGCGGTTGAACGTGCGTTTGAGCGCATGCATTTTGAAAATGTTTTCATAATTGATCGGTGACTCTTGAGCTGCAATACAAATTAGGCGCAGAATTAGTCAGGGTGAAAACGGAGCCAATTAACATACAGTTGATTGACCCCTTTTGTGCTCAGGCTCCGTGAATCCTTTACAGGTTAATTTGTCGGCTCTCAACTGTTATTGATGCGATAGGATCTGGGCAATGTTTCCCCGAGTTAATGGGTCTGAGAGGGATTTTTTTTTTTTTTTTTTTTTTTGTTAAGTAAACAAGGCAGCAGCTCTTGTCAGCTGCCAGCGCCGTCCACACAAAACAGGCGATAACCTGCAGAGTTCAACAAGAAATCTCCGACATGGAGGCATGATGAAACCCGGGAGCAACCGCATCTTATCCTTTTATAAAATAAAAAAGGTTGACATTGTAGCCTCCTACTTAAGGTAACAGACCTGAGAGGTTGCCTTTCTCCCCCTCCGGACAATGCACAATATATACCAGGTTGCTTCAAGGTAATGCAGATTCTCAGGGGTGAAAAAAGGCTGTTAACTAAAGCCACTCATCAGAGGGGAAACAGGGGGATAACCGACTGCAACAAGAGAACAAGAAACCGAGAGCAGTAAACGGGGGGGAGAGGATGATTCATGGTGCGGCATCAGGAAACTGCTTACGTGAGGTGGCACGGGATGTACCTGGCCCCTCTGAAGGTTGTAGATATATTGAAAAGGTGTTATATAGCATTCAGGCCATTCATTGTGTTTTATTTGGTCACCTGTGGGGTCATTTCAGTTCAACAGACAATTGCAGAAGTTCAATTTCAAAACGTTTTCCTCTCAGGATGTATCCAGAGGTCAAACAACCCACCCGCCTGAGCCTTGTTAATACTGTACCAACACACATTTCTTGCAGTAATCATCGCCGCATTTCGTAATAACGTAGGTGGGACTCAGCCGTCACGTCTCAGCACAATGTTGTGATGATGTGTCATGCAGTCTGACCACAACCTGGAAATTTAAAAAAAAAAGCAGCTAGCAGTAGCGAGGAGCTAACGAAGAAAAAGAGAAGAACATCAGTTCTGATCAGAAAGAGAAGCCACTGTAAGTAAGTGAGTGAGTAAAAAGCTAAAAAAATAAAACTACATCACAGTCGCGTGACTTGAACGTCACCTCTAAGCATCTAACTCCATTATACGATACATACTTTACAGTAAATTGATGGATCTGGAAGTTTTAAAGTTAGAATAGTTTGCAGCTAAAGTCCTCCTGTAAAGACGGATTAGTCGGTATGGGTCTCAGTTTTTGGCGTGACGACGTTTAAAAATCACACACACACACACACACTTGGGTGGCATTCCACTGTTAAACAACACAAAGGCCACATTAGAAGGGTCTTTGTTGCGCTGACAGCACGAGCTGTGTGTGAAAATAGCCATTATCTACCCTAAAGCAGGAGGAAGTCTGTCCCTACTGAAGATTAAAAGCGTTAAAAAGAAACCGCTTAACATATTCTGTACAATACCTCGGTGTGAGATAAAGATCTCTCAAGCACAACAGCAAATATTTCATTTCGATAAAGAGCCCGATTGCTTTGTGGGAAGTGCAACAAGCAGTTATTGAGTTGTTTTCTTCAGTGATTCTGCACTACGTCACATCTCAAAAAGTTCAAGGGAGGTGAGATGCAGTTGGCCCTTAAAAAGCGTCTTTTAAAAGGGCAACACTGAGCTGAGCACAAACCGAAGTAGCACAAAGTTAAAGAAGAGCTCGTCTCGTCTTTCTCTCAATCAATGGAAGACGCCGACGATCAGGCGGTGAGCGACCGCTTCTGCTGAAAACGTGCCTTAAATATTCTTTAAGTACTGACGGGGCCTGACCTTCATCTGTCTCAGCTTCGTGCTACAGCGTTCGCACTCTGGCAGCCAAATAAGCCCGCAGCTGGAAAACAGCAGGGGATCCAACGGCGCCGTAAACAACACAAGTTTGAGGTCTTTTATACTCGCGACCTCTGGTATTTTAAAAGCAGACGGGAAGAAGCCCCTCAAGATGAACAGTCTCGCTAACAGTTCAGCGAAGGCCCTCTCGAAAACGAAGACGCAGGAGGAGTGCACGTTTGTAAACTTTCACAGAGGATAATGGGACTCCCGGGACCAGATTCATACGTCATATAGATTTAAAGTAGTGAGACTAAATGTTAAATGTGTTTAGTGGTAGGCAACACGACTTTGTTCTGGATTATGTTTTTGAAAATAAAATCGACAATTGATGGTGTCTGTTATCTGTGAAAACACATCACTTCCTCTATCCAGCCCGGGTTTAACAATTAATGTATGATCAGAATTGCATTTCAACCCGTTTGTCACTCCCAACGCGTCAAATATGGCAGCCTCGTCCTCGTCGGAGAGCCCCTCTATGTGCGGCAGTATAGAGAAAAGTTCAAGTCGGGTGATGGTTGGACTTTTCCCCCAGGCGACCAGTTTTGTATCCTGTGTGAAACTAAGATGGAATCGTTTTAAAAAGCTATACGTCACAGCAACATACAGAAAGCAATAATCAAAGTTATGTGAGTAAACGTAGTTATTAGTGTGATCTTTTCCTGAACCCAACCAAATAGTTTTGGCGTTAAACCAAACCGCAACAGTTTCGCAGCGTTCGTAACAATTCAAGAGTTAATCAGCAAGTTGTTCACCTCGAAGTGAACGTATTGAACCCTTCCCGTGCTAAAATTAAAGCAAGTTTGAAGCTTAAGGCCACTGAGCAGCCTGTTGTGTTTGACCTGTACGGGACGAGAGAACAAAAAGTGGGTCCTTTTTTTTTTATTTCCTTCAGTAACATAGTTTTGAAAGGTACATTTTGGTTCAAAAAGTACACAGATTACCGTCGTAGCATTGCATAGCATAGCATACCACACTGCTAACAAGGTACAGCTGGTGTAGTTTATTATTTTTTTTCCTGTCTGAGAGTGTGTGAGATTCTTTGCTCTCCTCATCAGTTTCCCCCTTTTCCCTCTTTATGAATATTTAAGTGAGGTTCAGACCAACAGCCCGGGGCACATGAGGAAGAGAGGGAGAGAGAGAGAGAGAGAGAGAGAGAGAGAGAGAGAGAGAATCGTAAAGTTACAGTTTGGGACAATGGGGAGAGGAATGAACAAAAAAAAAAGAAAAGGAGTGGGGTGAGGAGTGAAAGTGAAAAGTGAGAGATTTGGTTGGTAAGATGTCGTCGTCTTCTCGACCCGATCAGTTGGCACAGATGGTGTGCCAGGATCTGTAGACTGGGATGGCGTTTATCACGTGTTTTTAAATCAATTTTTTTTGCCTCCCTGTAATCATGCAAGTAGTATTCATTCAGCATATTGTGCGTGTATCGGAGAGTCGAGCTGAGAGAGATGACAGGAGGGAAAAGACCAAAAGAGATTTGTGCTTTTTGAGTCGGTTTTTGGACAGGTGTGTTTATTTTAGTCCCAATGAGACGGAAGATGTTTGACCTGATACACTGAGCAGCCGACTGGAAGATATTACCATTGCACACTTACTGACAAAAAGGGGAAAACACAAACACTATTCTCTTTAAATACATAATAAAAAAAAAAGAAGGTATATAGCAATCTGAATAATTTGCTCCGAGAGAAACATCACATCAGCGTCGCTGCTCCTGTCAACAGAGTAGATTGCCACTGACGAACGGCTGGAACAACTGGAAATCACTTTCCGCTGCACTATGAATTGATGAATTCCACCACCTGCATCTCTGCGGCGCAGCACTTTTGACTGCAGCAGCGCTCTGGAATAATGTAAGCAGTCGCTTCCATTTCTTCTTCTCCTCACACGGAGCTCCAGAGCTGGAGGGGTACGGATGGTAATTGGTTTGACTGGAGGTTTAGTCGGCGGCAGGGAGGGGTTTCTCCAGTGGTGCTAACCGCATCTCTCTCCCGCGACTCCGTCTTCATACATCACTGAGTCAAATTTGAATAATTCATCAGCGTGTTGTGGGTTTATTTTGTCAAAGCACCCCCCCCCCCC
>OMLP01031126.1:14760-37274 GCA_900302685.1 Spondyliosoma cantharus
ATCCGCCACCCACTCAAAAAAAAAAAAAAAAACATTTTGGCATTTTCCTTTCAGAAGTGCTCATCCTTTGTTTCTTTGCCTCCCGACACGAACGTCTTTGTTAATGTAAAAAAATCACACCGTCCTCGTTCCCTGAACGTTTGCCATTTTGTCTGCATCATAATTAACGATGCCAGTTGCCAGGAAATAAAATGATTGCAGTTATCATCACCGCAAACCACAAACTTTGTCAAAGGCCATGTAGGACAACCAGTCACCTCCAGCCGTGTTTTTTTGCGACAGAACCAGCTTTTTTTTTTTGAAAGGACACCAGGGGACATCTCCAGCTGCCTTTGTGGCAACCAAACCAGGTATTTTAAGCCAAACCATTAAGTTTTCCTAAACCTAACCAGAGCATAAGCACAGCGTTGTGACGGGAGAGAGATAGAAGATTGAACTGAAATGAATGTAAAGCTCTAACTTATCTGTGGTTTTTGCAGAAACGTACCACATTGAGTGAAGTCTCTTGTCCCTCTGTAGCCTTTTTCACATTTGCACAAAAACACAAAACACTTCCCGATCTCCAAGTTCCGAGAAGTTGCATCTTTAACTCCGTGTCTCTACAACAAGGCTGGTGAGCCTCGGCTGATTTGGTGTAAAAATACTGCCCTATTTTTAAATTTCTCCCTCCTTTTTGCCTCGATGAACTTTCACGTCAGCTTCAATTTTTATGGCTCACAAAAAAAATAAAAAATAAATAAACTGCACCTTCCTTTCAGACCACAGAATCGCAAGATGCTCTGCCTCGACACCACTTTCAGGCAGGGTTTTGCTGGTTTGTGCTCGGCTGTCGTGGACTTGACGGTGTCCTGCTGAGACACCTGTGGGATCTTGCTTTCAAAAAGGCTGACATTCAGTCACGTCTCACAGGCTCATGGCTGGCTCTCCGGGGGGGGAAGCTGAAGAGACAAAAGCCCAATGTGGCATGGATCCTAACAAAACCAGCCGCTGCAGATTGGCTCAGGCCTCCCCGCTGAGATCCCCTGATAAGGACATGGAGCTAACTGACAGCATCCTCTTTTCTTACAAGGAAAGAGTGGAACTTCCTCCGTGCTTCTCCATCCATCGTTGTGGGGAAAGATGGACTTTTTAAAAAGCCTCAAAATTGGAGAGCTCAGGTGGCTTTAAATGCAGAGCGTGTCGTTTTAATTAAAACAGCGAAAACAAAAATTGTTTGATGACATTGTGAAAAAGCCTCGGGATCGAGGGAGTTGTCGTCCTCATTGTTAAAAACCACCATTGCTGATGAAACTCTACCCGACATGACTCTGGCAGAAATGTTCACGGACGAGGTGACGTGTCAAGATTTATTCATTCGCCGACTTCCCTCCTCGTTCTCTGAGGTATCATCTGATGTTTTTCCCCCAAAATTAAAAGTGCAGTTGACCAAATTAAACGCATCGTTAGCTTGAATAATTTTGCAAATTTTGTCATTGTTAGAAACATTTAGGATAATGTGAGTTACGCTGCTTCGAAGTTGGCAAAATCATCTTATTCCCCATCGTCTGACGGTCTCTGTTAAGGCTTGTGAACCCAAGTGCTGGACACAGCATTTACTCCCAGTCTCTGAGTCTCTCTGGCAAATAGTTTATTGCCAAAGTTTAAAGGGAGTGGCTTTGAGCTTTAGTGAGCAAAGTGGGGAATAGAGCTGAGCTGAGCCAAGGGTCCGCGGGAGAGGTGATTGGAGCTGAGCAGGTGAGCTCGGAGTCCGGGGATTGTTTGAGTTGGTTGGCAGAGAAGACGAGAGTGGAGGGTAAACAGACCGGGGCAAACAGAGCGCAAGTAAGGAAAGACGGATTAGTGGGATCCAGAAAGCGACAGGAATCAAATCGTCAAAAATGGGGATAGAGACGCAGACTGACTGGAGAGGTGGACGTGGCAAACTCAGGGAAATATGAAAACTAGAAGGTAGAAGTGGAAATGTTGTGTTGCCTGTTCCAACTCTTATCCAAGCTACAGCGTATGTCCACCATCATTTCTGGGTATCTTCGGAAACAATAAACCTCTGTGGGTTTTCACAGTGTTTGGCTGCACGGCCTTATTTGTAATGACCGACCTTCCTGCAGTCATGGGGTCGGTAATTGCGTCTGTCAGTGTTGCCAGATTGGGTAGTTTTTCCGCCCAATTGGGCAGTTTTGGGTTGCATTGTGCGGAGGTGAAACGGTGGGTCGACAGACTTTGGGCTGGTTTACAATGAGAAGGTTAAATGTTAACGATGTCATTTGATCGATCATTCTTGAATTGATTACATTATTTATGCAAACACATCCAGTCGCTCAACAAAAAACTATTCATTATTCTCCTGAGAGGTGAGTTACCAGCCATCTGTGACTTATAAACACACACGAGCCAATCTGGCAGCTCCAGTGAGGGAGGTTTAAGGGATTAACTGAATTTCACACATTTTTAACCACAAATTTTAGTCTGTTTCCACTTAATCCTGCACATTAAATGACTAAATGCATCTTTTCAAACTGCACTCCATCGCGAGCAGGTTTGCCGACGTTCAGGCACATGAATTACTTTTTTCGGGGTTTGGTAAAGATCGTGGTTTGAGCTAAAGGAACTCATTTGCCAGGAAAGTGAGGGGAGCTTTGTCATCACGGGTGAAATAATGACGACAGTATTATGTTTTGTTGACCCCACCCTGTCCTCCTCTGTCCCTCACACTCCTCCCTCCTTTGCTCCCAACAAACATGTTTGCACTAATATCATGAATTGATTTTGCTACGCCGAACAAGAGAGTCGACGCTGCAGCCTTGTGATTCCCAAAGGGAAGAATTCAAAAGCACAGAAGAGCGCAGAGTGTATCATCATGATTGACAGGCTACCACATGCTGTCTGACCCCGCAGCCAATACGCATTTGAAAAAAAATGTTTGAGCGATGTTTTCCTCCCGCATGAGCCAGGTCTGGACTGCTGCCATGCCTTCTGTGATGGAGGAAGAGTCGAGAGCATTTAGATGGTAATGCACGCAGATACTTTCCAATCAGTGCCCAGGCTGGAGATACTTAAACTCCGCGTGGCATTGTTTTGGATGTCCACCGGCTCTCTCGGTCGCGCCGTGATGAATGCAAACTGCGGAATAAAATTGAATAAAACCGAAACAACACAAACGAAAATTCAATAAGAGGAAATGAATGGGGCTTTTCTACGAGACCAGGGAAGTGTATCTAATCCCTTAATTAGACAGAATGTCCACATAATGTTTTTTTCCCTTTTTCTGCGATGGCCGTAGAGATGTAGGGAAGAGAAAAAAAGAGGGATGGAGTGAAGTGGATGATTAGAATAAAGGAGGATGGACGCAGGTGCTCTTGATTTGACATTCAGCTGAGGGTTCTTAAGAGGAACCATAAAACTCAGAATTCCTCCAAATGTACTTTCTTTGCCTTCGCTGATTAATAAAAGCAGTGATTTAAAGCATTGTTGATATCATCTGTTCTGTTTGGGTCGTGTTATTGCTGCCAAAAAACTAAAGCCCGGCCTTTTTTCTCTACTCCCTATCTCTGTCTCTGTCTCAGAGCAAGAGAAAAAATAAATAAATAAAAATAAGAAATAGAACTTTTTTCTTTGTAGCACACCGAGCCAGAACTTCACAAATTAAACCTGCTGCAACAAAGTGCCGCTGCAGCAGAAAATACTTAATCTTAAATCACACTTTCTGCAGGACTTTGAGAAGAAGAGTCGAGGGGGGAGGAGGAGGCAGGGTCACATAACGCCGGTGTTGCTACATTACAATAAAACCAGCGGACGCTAATGGAACGATGGCGAATGACAAACCCCGGGGAACGCAATATTGCTCCTCCTGTCTTAAGAGTGAGGAATCACACCAATAAACATGGTTAATGGCAGCGCAAGTTAAAAAAAAAGAAAAAAAGAAACATGTCTGGAAAAAAAAGCTGGAGATGCAGGGATGTTGGAGGAGGAAGACGGTGAAGGAGGGAAGGCAACATATTGAACCAATAACCACACAAACACCGGCGATGTCTCCCTCGGCGCCTGTTCCACCCCTAATTCTCTATGCCCGTCTCCATGGCAACCGTTGGCTTTTGTAGCCCACCTCAACACAAACTGGAGCGCCAAAGACAAACACACAGACACACACGTATGCTGTACATGGACACAAACCCATGTTGTGTTCTGCACTGACAGGTGATTTTTGCTGCAGGTAAAAAACAAAAAAGAAAGGCAGAAGCCTTCAGTGGTGTTTGTGTTTCTGCAGCAGATATAAAAGATATCTCCACTTTTTATTTAATTCAACGAGACTCTGAGGTAGTCTTTTATCATTGAATCTGCTCTTGATCTCTGCAGGAAACATCTTCTCCTGTGCTGAATTACGAAGGGGGAAAAAAAAAGGTTTAAAGCAACATTATGCAACTATTTGACCTTAAAACAGAAATCATTCTGATGGTACACTGACGTCGGGAGGACGGCCCCCCTTTCATCGCCCACTCCGTGCACCAAACACGTCATCTTGCACTGGGTTGAGCAGGTACGCACTCCAAGTCCAAGTCGAAATAACTCCGTACGTATCAGTTCCATTCAGTCTATCCTGCATCGCTTCTGTAATGTTACACAAGCATGTTTTCACAATACTGTATTAATGACTTGGAGTGTGTGCGCAATCGTGAAATCTCAAATGGCAGCTCGTCTTTGGATTTATATGCGAGGGAATCCGAGCGGCGTGTAGCACGCCGGCTCAGAGTGTCATCAACAGCCTCGTGGGGGGGAACAAGAGGAGCGGCGGTGAGATGTAATCATGTAATAATTCTGTTGCTGTTCGTCCACGTGCCACTCCAGCAATCACGATACAAACACCCTGAGGACGGGTACCCAATAAATATGTGCCCTCAGCAGTCATGAAACGGGACCTGCAGGGACCCAGAGGTGGATAGTAAATAAGGCAACATCCAGAGGTGACGCAGAGGTCGGCCTACTGATGCTTTTGTTTACATTTTTCAGATTTTTCTTGTATTTAATGATTCGGCTTTAACTTTGCAGTAATTAGAGGCCAGTAAAAAAACCCTGTAGTCAAAGTTTTTTTTTTTTTTTTATGTTTTGTTTGAAGAGGACATTTTTATAGAAGCAAAATGAGCATGAAGAGGAGGTTATAAAGAATGAAGCAGAAAACAGTTTTGCTCTGTTGTCTCATCTTTTATAATCCCTTTGGGATATGGGCTCTGGTATTATGATAATCATCCCGCTGACAGCTTTATTGCATTATCATTTCACTATGAACGCCTCGAGCCAAGACAGAGCCAAGAAGTCAATATCACAATGTAAAAAGGATCAGTGTCATTTGACAGTAAATTCCTGGCTATCAATTGCAGTAAATTCACAGTAGTATGCTGTAATTATTTTACAGTAATATAGATGAAAATCACAGTGAATGTATTGTGTTTCTACAGTAGCATAGAAACTATTCTGCTGTTATAATACAGTATTTTCATGTAAAACGACACTGTGATACTGTAAGAAGCATCTGCAGTTATTGTAAATATGCAAATTTACAGTAACATTACAGCAAGGTGCTGTGTTTTTATTTTGACCCGGCCATATAGCTTTTTAGCATGCTAGCCTGTTAGCATTCATACCTTGTTGGACCACTTGGAGGCCTGTTAGCTTGTTGTTAGCCGGTTAGCATGTCCGCTTGTGTGCCTTCATGTAAAACTACAACATTTTATTGCTCAATTACTGCACGGTGCTGTACCCTCATTACATTACATTACGGCAGATTACTGTAAAATTTCAAATCATTTCCCATCATGCATTGCAAAAGCATAACATAACAGTAGTTTACCGTCAGAATTGACTGCGGAAACCTGGCGTTTGTTAACAGTGCAGGTTTGACGCTAGGCTAGGAGTTGTTAGTTCAGCCTTGACTAATGACAAATCAGCCTCTTTAGCTTGGCACTTTTTAACCTGTAGTCCTTTATTCACCCTAAAATACTTTAATAGCTGCTATGCAAACATTTAAGTGCTCTGTAAAACCCACTACAAGGTTTAAACTGTCAGGTTTTAGTGGGACATGTAGCCACGAAGCTCTTCTGGTCCATGAGATGGTTGCAGATACATCGAGTACACTATTTCTCATAAATCATACGCTATCATAGACAGGTCACCATAAAATAAAAAAAATGTATACTGTGTGTGTTTGAGGCACGGGGGCTGTTACAGGAGGCCTTGTAAACAGTGTTGAAGGAGAATCTCAAGGTTGTTTGTGCCTGTGTTGATGTGGCCGTGAAGATCTCTGTAGATACAGTCTTCACGTGCGAGTGTTTATCCGTGTGCCCCGCGCTTACTGTATATTTTGTGAATTTGCGAAACATCAATGCGGCCTCGCTCTCACTGCTTCTATCGAGTGACCGCGATGTGCAAACATTACGTCCTCCACGAGGGCCGCACGCACAGAGGCTCAACTTACAGTTTATACTCACAGGTGGCGTGCGGAAGATGCAAGAATCGCCACAGTGCTGCCAAACGTTGCAGGTTACGGCGTAAGCGAATGAGCACGATGAGAAATGACGTTAGTGAAAACACAGCATGATCACACACAAACACGCCAGGAAAAGCAAACAGTACTTTTCCTGCATGTTTACAGCCCAGCGGCATGTCTGCAACGCCACACACTATTGAAAGTGACACTGGTGACTAAGCAGATTAAAAAAAAACAAAAAAAACGAAACCAGTGAGATGTGTGCATCGCCCAAATTAACATGGACCTACAGCAAATGCGCCAAGGCTGGTGCACACAATTAAAACACAAACGCTGTGGCAAAATGAAGTTTTCCCTTTCCTGCTGCCCATTAACTCAGCGCTTACTCGCGCAGATGAGCGAGCAGCGAGCTATCCACTTTATGTCACCTTAATTATCACCTGGAACAACACACAGCACACTCGCACTGCAGGCGAAGTCTGCGCCGCTGCCATCTTACGCCTGTGTGCCAAATAAACAGAAAACACAGACCCTGCAAAACACTGATATTGTGCACAGAGCCACCATGAACACATAAGTATCTAACTTATTATGGTGGCGGGTTTAAAGTTTACAGGTCGGTCAAAAAAAAATAAAATAAAAATAAAGCTGTCGGAAGAGTTAGAAGACAAGTTAAACGCTGAACTCAGTTTGAACTCCATGAATTATTTCACCACTTAACGCAGTTTCAGTCGCGATCATTTGAAACGTTATGACATAATCGTTGGCTTATATGTTGTTAACATAATTTTGCAGTCCGGAACCAAAACAACCTTAAAGCCAATTATCTTTTCAAGGTCATATCTGTAAAGTAAAGTACATTTTTATGACATGATCTCTTACTGCCTCCTGTTTCTTGTTTTCAGGACTTTTCAGAGGACGCACATATTTCGTGTAAAGATTTTTTTTTTTTTTTTTAAACAAGTTAGAATTTCCACAGCATTCTCATTATTTTCTGACCTCAATTAAATCTGCAAAAACCCTTGACTGAATAGCTGAATTTCATTTATTAATAACGTAACGTGGATAAGAAATTTTAAGATGGTGTCCTTGTATTTAATTCTCATGTTTTAAAGAACATCATCATTCACCAAAATGCACAGAAGTGGATAAGCTATTGGCAAAGTTAAGGCAAACAGTAAGAAAACATTTTTCTAATAGTTTAATACACTGTCGCTAAATGAGAAAACTCCTTGTCACCCCACTCTGGATGCCAGATATTAAAGAAATTAACATAAATTAGACAATGTTGTGGTTTTATACTGTTTGTATGCGAATAAATGGAATAGAACACAATTCTGGCCTATCAAAAATTAAATTAAAATTAAAATTCACCTTTGTTTTCGAAAAAACGTTCCCTGATTTTGACATAATAACCCTCCTTATATTTTGTGGGCCTAGATATTTGCTGCCGAATGTATTTAAAGTAAAAAGAAATGGGTCAAAATAATGAATTAAAGTGGGCTTTAGCATATTCAGTCAATTACTGAGAATTTTGAAAGGCTACAAACATCAAATTTTAAACGTGTGATCAGGCAGCGAACGGTTATATCTAGTACATATCAAATCAATGTTTATCACTCAAGTACAAACACTCAGGGGACGGAAACATGTTCCTGTTTCATCTGTGCTGCAGCTGCTGATTTTCATCGGCTCACTCTCTTATTTTGCTCATAATCGTGTTGCTCTGGGAGCAGCTTCACTCCGGTGTTTACTGTAAGACTGTGTCAGACTGGATAAGTGCTCAGCTGAATGCCAAATTCGGAGGTGGGCTGTTAACTTTGCATGACTTTACAGACTAAAACCTTGAAGCAGCAGTTTAACATTTTGGGGGAAATACTTTGTTTCTTGCAGAGTTAGATGAGGAGATCACTGGCACTCTTAAATCTGTCTGTAGTATATGAAGCTAAGGTCAGCGGCTGGAAGAATAACTGTCGGCAAAGTACATTTCTGAAACGTGTATTTCTTTGTTATACTGTGTTTTGATTTTCTATTTCATGTTTAGCGCTGTGCTAACGATCTGCTCAGGTTTAGACACAAAAAAAACCCACTTTGTTCGGGTTAGGAAAAGATCTTTTATCTGGCTTAAAATGTTGTTGTCCTGTTTTGGTTGCCAGAAACACAGCTGGAGATGTTCCTGAAGGCCTCTTATGTCACCACAAACTCGAGCTGTCGAGGTCTCCTTAAAAATATCCCATGGTGTCACACTTACAAATGACCTGGCTGCCTTCTTGCCCGTAACTCCACCACCTCCTGATTTGACAGTGAGGTCATAAACATGCCATGTGCAAATGGCTTACTGGGATTATGTGAGCCAGGCTAGCAGTTATCACCTGTTTTAAGTCTTTATGCCAAGCTAAGCTAATCATCTCCTGGCTATAGATTTATATCTGACAGACAGAAATCAGGGTGTGTTCATTCTCTCTCTCTCTCTCTATATATATCCACAGGATAATACGCAGACCAGGTGGCCTGATCATCAAATTAATATTATGATTAATAGCGGATGGGATGTGGGCGGGTGGGCGATCCCCCAGCAAAAACGTAAGTGCATCCCCTTGTGCACATTTGCGCACCAGGCACAGCATCTTAACTTAATTGATAATCTAAATCTGTCAACGGGCTGACAGGATTGGTCAGAATCCAGCGTTAATTACTGTTCTCTGTTCTTCCACACATGCCAGGGGACAAGCAAAATCCAGATTCATACAGTTAAATTGTTTGGAGCAAAGCATCTGTCCACAGGATGAATCCTGAGCTCCATCACAGCTGTCTAAAAAAACATTTATTTTAGAAGCTGGAAGCTTAATTTTGCGTCCTTTGGAGAGTTTCACGTCTCCTGTCAAGTTTAAAACTACAGCTTTTAGTTTTGCTTGCCTTCTTAATAAACATAAACAGCTGCTTCTATGTGCCTTTCCAGTTGATTTCTTAGTGGTTATTATGAATACATGTAAATAAATAACTTTGGTTCGGTTTAAAAGTATGACAGTTTGTCAGTTATTAGACGCCTCAGCCCCAAACGCCGCCTATGACTCTTCTCTGGCGGCGAGAAAGGAAATAATCTTTTTTTTCCCAGGATGTGGAACTACTGCTTTAAAAGAAACTCCATAAAACATCATACATAAAAGCATGAAAGCACTATTGATCTACGTTCTGCTGTTTCTTGTCTTTCTCTGTTCGAATAAATATACAAGAGACTCATTGATCTACAGTCAATTCTGATGTATATTTTAAAACGGGATTATTTCTGCATTATTACATAAAATATATATATTTTGGTGTCTTAACTTGTCAAACAACAACAGATAACCCAGCAGAAAGTGCTCGCTCGACACATACTTTAGAATAGGGCTACAGCGCAGCACAACACTGGTCGCTTCTCACCGTCATATGACGCGATCCGGTCCGCTCTCATGTATGACTCGACCTTGTCATTCACTTCTCGTGCGCAGATAGATGTTTCGAGCGCCTCTGACTCAACGCTCCGGCACTGAACGAGTTTTATTGCCTCCCTGGGCAGCGTGCAGCTGTGAATAAATATCCACTAATTGAGTCATTTTCTTAATTCCAACTGATTTGGAATCGCACTGGCTGCCGCCGACGTCCCGCCGCGTTGATGAGAAAATTATATTTGACCAGAGGAGTCAAACCCGCAGAGTACGAATGACACAGGCCTCCAATTAAACTCGATCGTAATCCCATTCGCCTGCGCTCGATACATACATTATTGAGATTGGAATGCCTTAATTCTCCCGTACATTCACAAAGCGTCATCGGCAAGCGAGCTGTAACCTTGAATGCTTGATAAGTAATTTTATTTTGCTCTCAACCTACCTAAAGCCCAAACAGTGTGCTGGTTTTAATTGTCACAAGAGGAGTGGAGAAACAAACGCTTTAAAATATAATGAGAGATGTTCTGTAATTTGATCATCAAATGTCTAGACATGTAGTATAAACAAAAAAAAAAAAACAGAAGAAGAGAGAAAGGCGTACGGCTTATAATCAGATGAAAGGATTTCATCAAATCAGGCCCCCACAAAAGTGAACAACAAAGCTGTGCATCTTCAAAAGAACAGAAGAACTCGATATGACCCAAAAGTATAACAAATGCATAAATCTCCCTCCTCCCTCAGGCATCAGGTGCTCATGCCTGAGGCAACCGTTATTTGAACATTTCATTTCATTTTATTTTTTTTTTAACCTGAAATCTGCTGTCTGTTTGCAAATATAAAAAAATGTTTCCCCTTTCTTTTGTAGTTACCAGAAATCCTCCAAATGGCTGCTCCTTCAGAGAAGTGCTTAGCATAATTCCGCTTTATGTAACTACGACCCGGAGGGCCTCGCAGATTCAGTGGTGGAATGGCGGGCGAAAAAACAGAGGTGGCTCGGGGCAGACAGTGATGGATGGGGAGTGTCTGGAGCCATCGGCTTAGTGTTAAGCATACGCTGCATCTCTCCCTCTCGTCGCGCTGCCCTTTAAGGAGCATCAGCAGGTGCTCCATAACTCGGTGGCATATTGGAGGGGAGGAAGGTGGGACGCACAGCGCTGGTCAGGCCCGATAAAGGTCCGCGTCCTTGAGAGGGGGATAAAAGAGTAAACAGCATGGGATGATCCTCACCTTTGTCGTGTGGACATGGGAGCGTCCGTGCATGCTGCCGCGCAACCTCTGGCCGTGTTTGTGTTGTGTGACTGAAGGAGAAAGTGTCAGCTGAGGCTAATCAGGCTGCCACTCAAGGCGGTCCAGATAGATGTGATCAGTCTGGGCTGCAGGATTTATATCTGATTGGCACAATGGGCGACGGTTCCTTGGTTCTTAGTCAGTGTATGTAAATGATTTAAATTTGACACTTTCTATAAAGTCACAGGGTAAAAAAACTCTTCTCTTTTGGAAGTTCAGTGCAGCGGAAAAAGGCATGAAGCAACTTCTCAGGGAGGAGAACGGAGAGACGTCCGATGGCCACCGAGGACCAGATGAACCTGGGGGTAATCGTCCAGGAAATGTTTCATCAACTTCTGCGCTCCCTTCCTCAGCAGATTTGCATCCCCTCCTGTTCGCCTCATCTTTCCAACTTTCTCTTTCCCTCCGTCATTTGATGAATGACCCTGAACAGCTGTCACTGTAGCGACGTTTAATGGCTTCGGCAATCACCGTGACATGTCTGCAGTAAACAGAGACCCGTTCCTGCCCCTCTGTCGTGCAGAGAAAAACAACACAAAGTTGCGTGTTTAACCAAGTGGGTGAACAAAATGCACGAAATGTGAGCATTTCAACACATATATTATAGGAAGGGTGAAAATATCAGATGAAATGTATTTACAAATGTAGTACCTGTGGGAACATTTCTCATGATTTATTAAATATGTGAAAAGCAAACAGCATTTTTATATATTTTCAGATAAAAGCAATAGACTGGAAAAAGTCAGGAAACTAAAGTATGTAAACTTGAATTAAAGGCATTTTTTTTTTTTAGCTTTAATGTGAAAGCCCAGTGTGGAGGATTCGGTGGCATCTAGTGGTGAGATTGGACACTGCAACCAACTGAACATCCCTCCTCTCACCCTCCCACTATAAATGCAAGACATGTATATTTAGAGCCAGTGTTTGGTCTGTCAGTTTTGGGCTACTGTAGAAACATGGCAGTGTAACATGATTTCAGTTTCACATGAATATAGTTATTACAAAGTGTTTCTCAGCATTCCACCGAAACCAAACTGGCTCCACACTGAGGGAAGACTGAGGGACATAATGAGAAACAAAATGGTGTGCATTTTTGCACTGATGACGATGAAAGCCAAGGGCTGCAAACTGTTTGTTTCTTTTGGCTGTTTTTCTGCATTAAATAAGCATAAATTTGGGAGGGCACACATTCGTCTGCTCTGATTCTGTTTTCATCCTTAAACTTGAGACAGAAACACAACAGTGTTGCTCCTCAGACTGATGAGCAATGCCAGAAGTGGCTTCAAGCTGTAATTGAGCTTTGATTTTCTGAGTGTTTACCTCCTTGGTATTCACCTGCTACACATTCCTAATACTGAGGATATTTGTTAACATTAAAATGAATATACTGATAGAAACAGTTTGTGTGTTTTGCTCAAATTCTTCCCCACACACTGCTGAAGTGTCATGTTTCCATGCCAGCGAGGGGGAGAAAAAAAAAAATCAATGCACACCTTGCAGAATATGATGAAATCATGACAGCATATAGATCTTTTCGACGCCCCAAGGCTTTCTGGAAAGCTAATAAAATTCTTTTTCATTTCAGTGCTGCTTTATTATCATGTGCTGTATTTCTTTTCAGGGCAGTCTTAGGTCTTCGTGAGCTTTGACACTGAATAACAGCACATAACCTCATGGAGGGCAAGTCATACTGACAACAATTGCTTATGTGTACATCACAACTAAATGTGCTGAAGTTTATGGGTACATGAAGAGTCTCCCATCATGTGTTCAGCTGCTTTCTCACAGCATTTGATTGAGAATCTCATGGTACACAACCTGGGATTAAAAATAACCAGAGAGCTTTTGTACACGTTGGCTGCTAAAAATACATTAGCTCTTTTACAGTCCAGTCTCCAGGATTACACTAATACATTCACATTTGTACGTGTCATAACATGTTCATATTACATGTTTATTACCTGACTGTCGTATCAGAAGGTGGAGAGGACAGCGGTGGCTGTCAAGCCAGTGACCACAGTTCAAGACAACAAGATATCTATTTTAATTTCCAGCAGTTTGTGCCGACCGAAGCAGGTATTTAAAGCTAAAACATAACGTTTTCCTAACCTTAACCAATAGGTTTTTTTTTTGTTGCTGGAGCATAAGGTCTAAAAATGTAGTCAAGTCAGGTGTACATCATCTGCAGAGATGGAGCTGAAAATAAGTGCACCTTGTTGAGACGGCACATTTTTCACTTGACTGTCACCTTTAAACTCACTAAATCATGTGAACAGCTTCAGTTTATGATGTCCCGGAGTTAAATGCATGGTATACCGATATAGATACCTGTGTCAGCTGGTCAATGAGCCACAGGTCCACCGGTGTGCATCTGCACAGTGTGATGAATTGAGCAGTGACATCTGTCTGGGAATGTTGCGGTGCCATTTTGTCCCACAGCGTGCGGCTCATTGCTCAGTGGAGATGTGGAGTTTGGATGGGCACAGCAGGAATGGCACCATCTGAGGCCAACAGGCCTCAGGGGCAGAAGGGACGTGTGGGACTCTGTTTAGGGTACATCTGGACAGCCGGCTGTCCTCTATCTGCTGGTGTAAGAGCCAGACTCAGCTGAAAGTCCAGCTGTCACTTCTGCTGCTGCGAAATGCCGGTTTCTCTTCCTCAAGCACCGACATCTGAGTTAACCGAACTGTTCAAAACTCGAGAAAACTATTCCCCTTCTGTGTTTCGCTTAGCTTCAGTCATTCAGTTGAAGATGCTCAGTTATATATTCATTAGCAAACCGACTGTTACTGTGTTTGTGGCGACAAGTGGGACATCTCCAGCTAACCATAACCAAATGTTGTTTTTTTTCACCTAAACTTAACCAGTGTCAGCACAGTGTTGTCACAACGTGCAACAGAAAAAGTTGCAATATAAAGAAAAGTTTCAACATGTTGTGAGAATGTATTCTTGCAGTTGGTTTGATTAAATGTTCACTATCGTCCCACACCTACGTCTCTAGACATATGAGAACATGCTTGTGTGCCAATAAATCTTACAAATTGACCACCAAAACATCATTTCTCAATATCCTTGAAAACAGCACATACTGCAGAAGGAATATCCTTTCAGCAGGATGTCATCGTTTTCCTTCCAAGACTGTACACATCACTGTCTATAGAGACTTTTTCTGAAATTACACCACTATGGTTAAGGTTTGATTAGGGTTTGACAGAAAACATGCTGTCCATCTGGGTTTCTGTAGAAACCTGGTGTTAGTCTACATCGAAGAGGATCTGCTTCTTCCGTAAGACTTAAATGCCTGATTGTCAAGCCACAAAAACCTAATAGTTGTCATATAATAATGATAAAACAATAATCAGTTCTTGCCAATAGAGTCTCCTTCATCCTCCACAGGTTATGTTAAAGTAAGGGAACAGTCACAACTGCAGTCGTCACTCTACACACTACAAACATCCTGGCAAAACGGTACCCGGTGACACAATTGTTTTCTTGCATTATTGCTCCATTTTTTAAAAGTAATATAGTCATCAAACACCCAAATAAAACTGAATTGCTTATCTCCCATTCTTTGCACAATTTCACCTCTCCAGTGATTTTCCTCCTGTCCCCGACACAGTCCAAATGAAAATAACAAAACGGGCCGGCGTGTATTAAATTTAATTGTGACTGAGCGTTTCGAAGTGTCTGCGTTAAAGATACTGCTGCTGCTGCTGCGTCCTCTCCGGGGCTGCAGTCTTCTGACTGTGTTTCAAAAACAAAACATATCCCGAGGCCATGGAGGTGCTCTGAGACATCATTTCACATTACAGGGCAATCACTTTCTTTTGACCGAGTAAACTGCAATTTAGGAGGGAGCTGTTTTATTTATTTAGCGTCTCACCTCTCTCATGAAATAAATATAACCTTCATCATTTCAAAGAATCTCTGGAATAACAATAGCTTTCTTGTTACGTCTAATTAAACACAGATTCAGACAGGTTTCAGCCTTGGAATTTTTTTTTTAAAAAAGCCCTGAAGATGATGTGTGTTTTATTATTTGAACGACTGACAAAGTCCACTGACAAATTTAGGGCACAATGAGAGAGAAATCCATTATCCATCTTCCCTCCATGGGACATGCACTCAATTAAAGCGGGCCTTTCTCTTACATTCACAGAACTACAATGTAACATAAATCCCTCACACGTATTTCATCTTCATCCTATGACTCATTTTATCTTACGTAAGGAGCGCTTTCGCCACCAAAGAGAGGCTTACAGTGGGATTTTCAGTCAAGGTCCTGCCGCGAAGAACAACTGACTTTCACACTGAAAGTTTGCCATTAACTTTCCCTTTCAAAGCCACCCGCAGCACCTCGGGTCCAGAATTCCAATTAACGAGTCCTCGCTCTCGCCTGCGCGACTCCTGGGAGGGTTGTGGGGGTGCATCTTGTGTAAAGAGATAGGAACGTTTGACCCCCTCTGATCCATACATGTGACAGAATAATGCCACCTTAGCTCCGGGGATGGACAAATGTAAATGGTGTTAGTAAGCGCCTTCATCCTCCGACCATCCCCCTCTTTCCTCCTTCTGTTTGCCCTCATCATTGGACTGAAGGAGGAGCAGTTTACCTTGTTAACTCGGTTGCGGGGTCACTGTTGCTTTTAAAATACAAGTGTTAAGTGTTTCAGGCGGTCACAATTTAAGTAAAATATAAAATGCCATCGTGATTAATCGTCATAATGGACAAAAATGTCTGAATGGCACCCAGGTTGTCAAATACAACATTCAGTGAGAGACTTCTGGATTCTGCTCTGATCAGGAAACATTTACGGACGGGAGGAGAGCTCCTATGCTACTTTTTAACTTCTGGCATTATAAAGTCAATTTATCTTCACTCCTGTTTATCAACCTGACTGCAGCAGTGGTCCACGGTCGGGCGTTTGCCTTCAGGCGAACACATGAGACGCACCGTTACGCCTGGATTCTTTCAAACATCGCTGGAAACATTTGGGATAACGTAAATACACAACTCAACAAAATATTTAACAGCTTGCCATTAACCAGATTTGAACCAATTTTTTCATCCATCAAGGTGAGCCGAATGTGGCGCCAATCATCCAGTCAAAACGGCAGAAAAAGAGGTCGCAACTTAAATTCAAATTTTGCAGTTTTCGTCAAAATCTTCTTATTCAATACTCGAATTACAAATAAACATTTGCTGATAGAAACACAGCCGCTGTGGACAAACACAGAGCGCAACCTGAATCCGTCATAATTAAGGCGAACCAGACGCAGGAACAACTAAAGAGGCAGCTCTATCCAAAACGTTGCTCAAAGCTCATCTCGTTATTCATTAATTATCACCCCTTGTTGTCATTAAACTACAAACATAACACTGTTTGGGGAACAGTTTCAGTTTCCCCCCCTTTTGCATACAAAACAGTTTGCGTGCTAATACAGCACCAAGATTCTTGGTATTAACCGGAGTGTGATTAAATGCAAAGTAACCCCGGTGAATATGTAGATGAGCGATTCATTAAAAAGACTGCTTTGTGCTCAGATTTCCTCTTCATAGTCGAAGGGTAGGGGACAGGGAGAGAGGGGGGAGGAGGGGTTGCGCTGAGGGAAGAGAGGAAATCAATATCTCACCATTTCAGGTCTCCCTGGGCTTTTTTTAGTAACTCAATGCAAAGGTGTTAATCACTGAGTCAATTGTTTCATTAATCAAGCGAGGAGTCCCTGAAGGTGGAGACAGGTATTACAGCTCTCTCTCTCTCTCTCTCTCTCTCTCTCTCTCACTCTCTCTCTGTCCTGTCCTCCTCCTGACAAGTAGATAACTATCCCTAAAAGAGAGAGGAGATAGAGGTGACTGTGCTACAGCGGAGCCAAATCTCACCGGGAGGTTGTCAGGCTGAGTTCCAATACCCCAAAGTCTTCTGTCCTGATGAGCTTGTTTCCTCAGCCGGCTGTTTGGGGGGGAATGACAGCAGAGGAGTTGTGTTTTGACAGTTCCTGTCACGTCCTCAGTCTGCTGAAATCTTACGTAACAGAGCAGATGTGCAGACAAAGGCTTCACATGAGACCACATTAGATTTAGGTTTTCACAGGATGTATTTGAAATAAGCCACGAGCATCATGTGTTTGGTGCATTAGTTACTCATAGTAGATCGTTAGACGCAAATGCTTTTCTCATTTTGCACGTCCTGCAACATCTCCCAACAGGTCAGTAACCTTCAATTAGTTTGCTAAATTAAAGCTTCTTGTTCAATGAGTCATTTAATTATAATTTTGAACAAATCATGAGCAGACAGTTTCCAGTGTGGATGTTTTCGCTCTCTGAATAGCCGTTCACGTCATTCAAATCTAAAATCTCCTCTGATAATTACGAGCCTTCGAATTGTATATCTTTCCCTGCAGACATCTTTTAAAGGTGCAATACGTAAGATCTGGCGAGCTGTTGAATTCAAGCATATCAATCAGGGTAACTGCTAACTGCTGCTAATAAATATTCTGTTTATAGGCCTACATTTATAGCTACTGTTAGCTCAGTTAGCCGCGCACCGGGATGGACTACTCTGTTGGCGTTAACACCGCTAGCACAGGAGCTTGGGACCCAAGGCTAGCTGGTTAGCATGCTAACTTCAGTTGATGTCTTTGTAACACAACATGTCTTTGACAAGACGTCTTTGACATATCGTCCAAATCTGTCATTCTATTAGTAATTTGAGTTCATTTTTAAATGTTTTAAACTGAAGTTCTTACACCTTTTTGACAATCAAAGTGGCGGGAAACACACAAGGACAGGAAGTGAATCTCAGAACGAGAGGAAAGCGACACAAAATAAAACAGGAAGTGGACGCTGAAATGAGAAAAATAAGAAAACATGACCTATGAGACAGACATGACACAAGATGCTTCCTTCTTCACTGAAAAGTACATTTTCAGCTGTATGTGGTTTGGAGGCATCAAGTTTCACACATCGCACTTGTACGAGTGACGTATCGGACCGCGATCGGGGTTGTGATGTCCGAAAACATCTCGTACGTGCATGTTGAACTCAGATGAACGACGGCCTTAATCGCGGCACGATGATGGTTAAACATCCGTGTGAAGAACTAGGACTTGCAACTCGTAAAGTCGACTGATTTGTGTTTGCATTTAGTGGCATTCTTTAGCAGAAAGGACAGCTCAGTCAACAGTGGCACGACAGTAACTCAATCCAAACGGTACCGAACTAAACAAGGTGTGAGGCCTCAGGAGGAACGTTTAATTAGGGTTTGTTTTGTTTTCTGAATCACAAAGAACGAGTCCGACTTCGCTCACAGATCTTATGTCAGCACTAAATCGTTGAATATTGATGAACGGGGCTGATTGTCATTGAAGGCGTAAACAAAGGAACTGGTCAGTGAATGGTTCTGAATTTATAAGCAGTCGACTTCAATAGTGAAAAAAGTGCTCTCATCCTGTACTAATGCCTCATGAATATGACGCCGTCGAATTAAAAGCGCTTTTCGTTTTTCGTTCAGCGCAACTGTGCGCCACGGTGAGGAAAAAAAAACGCATCTGGTCTCTCCGACAACTTATTTATGAAGCCACGCTGCGCCGGCAGATGTGCAGGACTCATATTTTACACTTCAAAGCTCATTGTTTCTCTGAAGCCTTGAAAGAAAATAATGAAGGAAAGGGTCACGCTTTCATAATAGATGCTGGCATGTACTGTAACGCCAACGACTGCCAAAAGAGGCACATGAAAGTCCTGGAAAATAGAACGCATCCGCATCCAGTTTTATTTAATACTGTCGGCATTCGTCTCTGTTTATTGAGGTCTCTGCGTCCTGCTTGACAGAATACCTCACAACGGAAACATGTAATATGTGACAATTACTAATACATTTGTGATTGCAAAGAGGTTACATCCAATTCTATGTTTTTGGTAAGCTGTAATTATAACGTCCATTCTGTTGCTTTGTATCTTTGTGCAGTGCAGAAACATATTTTTATTTTTTTTCCAGGATTGACGGGAGTAACATCAAGGTTATGATGGCTTACAAAGAGCTGTACAATTCTACACATTCTCTCCTTTATTCAGTAGTTTTGATCGGCTCTCTTGTTTGAATTTCCACCACATCTGATCTACAAGCAATGCGCATTGATCGATTTAGCTCAGGAGTTTGTCGATGTGTCCCTCCGGTAGCCTACATGTTCATAAAAATCACAAGGAGATCTCAGCTTTTAACAATTCAAATGCCTTTATTATCACGGTACGGTCATGATAGATAATAAAGCATCCAGCCTGCAGGAGGGAGGTCAAAGACAGGGATTTGTTTTAACATAAGAATAAGGGCGTTTTTGATTTTTGTGGAAAGAGAACACTTTGGAGTTTTCTTTTTATCGGAGGCTACACATTCTTGATTTAATAAGCTTTTTATTAATTGTCAGAAAAGCCGGGAACAGCCTAACTGGTAATCTAAAACAGCCCTTTCTTACTCCCAACTCGTCACATACCTACGCCTTGTCGGTGTCTCCTCGCTTGTAAGTTTGACGCTTTGGTTTCCGCTCCAGTGTTCGTGTCCTGAAGTGTCCTGAAGTGTCCTGAAGTGTACCTCTGGTGCAGTACTGGAGAAGAGAAAGGTCTGAGTCACTTTCCCACCAAGGAGTTTGTGATCAGAATTCAAGAGGGATTAGGTTTTAAATCACGATATGTAAGTAAGTTTAACGTAGGTTTAATGACATACTTGTACTAGTTGTTGTATTTTTTTTTGTGCCTAAACTTCACAAAAAGTCATAAACTGGACGTTGCATATTACGAATTCTTGCCAACTTGACCGCACGAGCACTTTAGATCCAGAAGAGACACTGGAGGGGGGCGGGGAGAGCGTCATAAGACCAAGCTGCTGTATTTGACGAGAACGCGTTGGAAGTTGCCGTACAAAAGCTTAGAAAAGCCTGACATTACAAAGTTGTGAGACCGCTGTAGACCGCCATACGCCAAAGGAACAATCGGAGTGTAAGGAGTGAGAGGACCGAGCAATGCGATTCTGTATCTTATCCCCTCTGGCACAAAACTGCACCGAGAGTCTGAGAAGTGATGATTTTGATCGGCCATAAGGAAGATCTCCTGCAGAGAGAGAGAGAGGGCGAGCACGGTTATCGACGTCCTCGCTGGGACCCCCGGTCGGGTTAAGCGGTGGGGGGAAGCCTACAGTGCATGCGCGCGAGACAAATAAAGGTGAGATGCGAAGGGTTTTTTTTTTTCTCCTCGCTGAGATAATCATGTGAACAGATGAGCCCAGCTTGGACCCGTCTCCGAGGCTCGCCAGCAAAACAGAGCTGACAAATACGGTCGACTGGGAGAGATGAGGGGAATGATTATGTGCATGGCGGAGAGAGAGACGGGGCCCTGCTGTGGTGAAATCTCTTAATGTTCTTGGATGGAGATGGCCAGTCACGCTTCTCGAAACTGCATGCATATATGTGTGTGTGTGTGTGTGTGTGTGTGTGTGTGTGTGTGCATACTTACTAATGTATGACCCCCACTCTCGTACACACACTTCACCTCTCCACATAAGGAGGGTGTTTGAGAATGAGGCGTGAGTTGCCTTCTAAATAAACAGCAACTCTTGTTAGCGGTGTTGCCTGTTGTTTGCCTTTCCGATTAAATTTAGGACGAGTAAGATCACTCCGCTCTACTGTAGGCTTGACGGGCTGAACTCCCTCGAGTCTCGTGCTCGGAGGAGGAGGGGGAGGAGGAGGAGGAGGAGGGGGCGAGGCGCACAGGAAACAGGCTTTGACGGGCCTCTTTAGGTGGCGACAGAACAAAGGTGGGCACGGGTTTCATTTTCATTTCCCCGACGACTTTGTGCTGAATGTGAGTTTCGCTCTAATGGCTCCCGAGCCCTCAAAATCCCGCTGAGATTATCACGTCGGATTCCGGTGGTGGTCCCAGTTTGGAAGTTCGCCCCTGGGAAGAGAAAAAAAAATGAAAAATGAGGAGACGCAAAGGAGAAAGAGGACAAGAGAGGGAAAAGGTAGTTAAGCTGGAATAACACCTGTATAATAAATAACACCTCCGTCACATGGAGGCTTTCAAGGCTTTCAAGGCTTTCCTCTCATCCTTAAAGCCGCGTCAGATTTTTTTTTTTTCCATTCGCCACGGTTGGTAGGTCACTTAATAACCCTAAATTACATTCATAATTTGAATTAAAGTGACGGCGAAAGGAGTGTGTCCAAAAAACAGCTTACCTGCGTAGCATATCAACGAAGGAAGGGAGGCTGTAGCCTCGTGGAGATCAGGCCGCATCGAGCCCTTTCCTGCCCCCTCCTCACCTGATCCAACGGCTTTGTTTGCTGAGCGAAAAGTCGCCCGTTGATCGAATCTTTACGGCCGCAAACTGACCCAGAAACATCCAAGAAACGCAAACTTTGATTACAGCTGGGAGGGAAGTTCTGGGATGACGCAGCTGCAGCAGATGCGATTCTCCCTCTTTGATTTTATCAGTTGGTAGAGGTTTTTTATTTGCCTACAGTTTTGAAATTCACTTTTTAGTCGTCCCAAATATCTGAGTGGCTTCCCCTCCTCCTCCTCCTCCTCCTCCTCCTCCTCTTCACTAGTTTGAGATGGATTAATAAAATGAAATGTGGTGCCGTTGCTGCGCTCTGCCATCTTTCTGCAGAACTGGCAGAATGTTAAAAAGCTTCCCCTTTCATTAAGTGTGCAAATGGTTTCTTTGACAGCGAGTGTCAAAAAAATGCGAGAGGTCTATTAATAAGCGATCGGAGAGAGAGAGAGAGAGAGAGAGAGAGAGAGAGGGCGTCCTCAGCGAGGTGTTCACCTTAATGGTCATCTTTTTCAGGAATTTCCTCAATTCCTCGTTAAGGTTTTGCCCATTAAAAGTGTGTTTGTTTCACGTGTGCATTATCAAACGAATGACAAATACGCGGCGGTAATGAAACTGCTACATATCCGCGGACTGCGCTCACGTAGAAAAGCTAGAGGTAGATGAGCGAGTCGATAAACGCGGCCTCGGGCAAAACTAGGAGCCATTTGTTGTTGCCGGAAGCCACAGAACTGCATATAAAAAAAAAAAAAAACATAATTTCATACGCCTGAGTGAGGAAACCAGCCGGAGAGACTGAATGAAATGATGATTTATTTTTATTTTTTTATCATGTTCTGTAAAGGAGCAAAGGATTAGGAGCACAACACATGGTGACAATATGTTCTGCTCAACATTGTGCTCTGCGAAGTTTCTCACCACACAAGAAAAAACCCCCCCCCCAAAAAAAACCAAACAATTCCATTTTTCTCCAGGGTGGAAAATTAACTGACCTTATTT